>JAQMYF010000009.1:2733021-2746394 GCA_030014195.1 Neosilurus mollespiculum
ACACTCTCTCTCTCTCTCTCTCCCTGGCCTCTGCTGACTCTCACAGACACATTAGCTCTCTGTAAAAGGACATTGAATCCACAAACTTTGTGACTGTCTTGCACTGCCACACTTTACTTTATTTACATTTTAATTTATATCCACTCTGCTGCTATTTATCTATTGGATCTCATAGTGTCTTCAGTGTACATACTGTATATCCCAGTGCTCAGTTTTTATTCACAGGTGTTTAGAGTTTACATTTCTATTTCATTTTTCTATTTAAAAGATTGTGTACATAATTGACTTGTGTTTATATTCTGCTCTTGACAGTGTTAATTGCAGTTTATTGCCTTGATTGTACCTTTTTAAAACTGAGTCTCATACAAAATTTTGTTATGTGTGAACATAATGACAATAAAGACTCTTGAATCTTGAATCTAGAAAAAAAATTTTCTGATTCACCGGTGTTCATTCACTGGTGATTCACTTATATGTTTAATCTGATTCAATAGTGTTGATTCACTGATGATTCACTTACATGTTTAATCTGATTCACTGGTGTTGATTCACTATATGTTTAATCTGATTCACTGGTGTTGATTCACTGGTAATTCACTTAAGCGGTTGGGCAAATGAGTGACAGTGGCAGTGGTGTTTTAGTGGTGACACCAAATATCGAATAATTTCCTTATGAATCCAAATTTTATTGAACCCTCTTCAGTAGTGTCGCTGAATTGTTTCCTTATGATACTTTCATTGAATCTGATTTCATTCATCAGTGCCTTATGAATTAAATTTTAATTGAATCTGATTAGCTGTTGTTATCAAATATTGAATCCTTGAATTGCCTTATAAATCAACATTTTATTGCTGGATATTGTGCTGTGATCAAATATGAAATTGTTCATGAAAAATTATAAATCAAATTTGTATTGAATCGGACTTAGTGGTGTTACTAGATAATGAATCGTCGCCTTATGAATCAAATCTTTATTGAATCTGATTCAGTGGTATCATCAAACACCCTTTACCCTGAATAAAGCATTGAAAGCATCATTCCTTCAACTTTAATAACCACAGGATTCATTTTAGTGTACTTACACTTTGCTGAGTGAAAAAAATTAAATTACCAGTATTTTTTAGATTTCAGTTGTAATAAATTCCTGCAATAAAATTTCACATCACGATGGAAACACAGACATGAAAATGGGTATTTTTGGCCTGAAAGGAGCATTCACCCTCAGCAGGTTAATCCTGCTTCTCCTAAAAAGCCAATATTCTCCTCCTCCTGCTGCTTAGAAATCCCTCTGTCTTGACCTAGACACAAACACACACACACACACACACACACAACAACAACAACAACAACAACAACAACAACGTTACTCTGGATATCTGTCCTTGACTGGTAATAATCCACTCAAGTAAAAAGTGTGTGCTGGGTGATACGTATGGAACACACGTGGACGACAGCATGTTAAATATTCATAAGCACACTCCTGTGGGTTGACAGGGTCTTTGTGTGTGTGTGTGTGTGTGTGTGTGTGTGTGTGTGAGAGAGAGAGAGAGAGAGAGAGAGACCTGTTGGAATGCTACCGTGACTCCTTTGCAAGCCTAAAAAAAAGAAAAAAAGACAAAGGAATCATGAAAATTGATTTTCTTACTATTCAGCTGTTAAAATAATGAATTGTCTCTTTTCTCCTGAGCTCATTATGGAAAATGTACCGTATAATGAGTTTAACCTCGATGCTAGGTTTGAAGAGATGAATTCTAATTAGCATCCATCCTAAAAATCAGTCACAGTCACTCAAAAAGTTTTTTCCCCGTCATGACAGTTTAAATACTGTATCTTTAATTCATTTTGAAAAACAAATGTTAACTCATACTGTATCTTTAGCTATAAGCTAATATTACTTTTTTATTTAACATCTATTCTATATTTTTCCCTTTAAATTGGCACAATAGATTATTGAAGGGTGTAAGGATGGTGTAGTGGTTAGCACATCTGCCTCACATCAAGAAGGTTCCTCCTGGCACTCCGGTCTTCTCCCACAATTCAAAAACATGCACTTTAGGCTAATTGGCCCCAGGTGTGAGTGTGAGTCTGAATGTTTGTGTGTTACCTTGCAGTGATGTAGTGAGTGAGTGAGTGAGATTGATTATTTAAATGCTAATGTTTCATCTAGCAATTTGTGCTTTATTTACTGCTAACAATGCTAACAGAAACATCCTACTATATAAAAGAGGATGGCTCTGTGTTCTGACAGCCCAACTCATGTGAGATGGGCACCTTACTTAAATCAGTTGGGCATCCTACTCAGTTCAGTTGAGATAGGTTTAGGGTAAGCGCTTTTGGGCCAATGGGCTGTAACTGTCGTACCAATGGGCTGTTGGAATATGGGGCTGTAACCCATGAAGTGAGAGAGAGAGAGAGAGAGAGAGAGAGAGAGATTTCAGACACTTTATTACCACAAAAACTCAAGGCATACATCAGTGTCTGATTTATTTATTTATTTTTTTCAGAAAAGTACAAAAGGAAGGGTAATACAACGCTAAGTCTGATGTGAAGTTAATTAGTAATTAGCAGCTCCACCATTACAGGGTTGCCAAGTCTCACGCTTCTGGCATATGACACACGCTTTGACTCTCAATCCCACGCTCACACTCTGCCCAAACAGTTCTCATGCCTAAACCAGATAAACCAGTGATCATATGTTGGTTGTTTATCTACCATGTTAACAGACTGCTGCTCAAACCTGGGATTATAATATATAGAGATTGGTAACCTTGATAAAATCTCACTCACGTCTCAAACTCACATTCAGTGACGAGACGAAGTGAGATTTTGAGCAGCAGGGAGTTTTCACTGAATTCATGCTGGGATTTCAGGGATATATTTCCTTTTTTACCTGCCAGTAATCAGAACTGAATGCCATAAAAGGTTATACTATAACATGGGAATGACTGTGTTCTGTTAAAAACCTTGAAGATTACCATTATGAGGCATGTTTCACGTTCAGACAGGAAAATTATCACGGTGGTGTAGTGTGATTTAGCACTTTCTAGTGAGAAAGATTTGAGTGTGAAAGAGACATAGCAAGGATAAATAGATGTACTTATTCAGCATACAAGTTGGGGACGGTATGGTGGGCTAGAGGTTAGCATGTCCGCCTCACAGCAAGAAGGTCCTGAGCTTGTTTAGGGTGCTTCTATGTAGAGTTTGCATGTTCTCCCTGTGCTTGTGTGGGTTTCTTCCTGTGTACTCTGGTTTCCTCCCACAGTCAAAAGACATGCACATTAGACTAACTGGCTGTTTCAGATTACTACTAGATGTAAGTGTGAACAATTGTGTGTGTGTGTAGCCCTGTGATGGTCTGGTGAGCTGTTCATGGTGTTCCCCACCTTCACCCAGTGTCAGCTGAGATAGTAGGATGAATTGGTTCAGTGAATGAGTGAGAGTGAGTGAGTGAGTGATTACTGAGTTGGATAAAGTGCTGTTTGTCATTTTGACTCATGAGCAGTTAGCGTTGGAATAAAGATAAAAGTTTTTTTCTCTTTTGTATTAAAGTTTTGTGAATGGAATTCTTCGGTGAGATGGCTGCTGTGTGTAACCTTAAAGTTTGTCCTAGTGTCTCTGGAAAAAGTATTAAAATGTAAGCACTGAAATGTGCACATTGTCTGTATGGTTTGTAAGTACTGTGATAAACTCAGCATTTGCAGATGCTAGCAAACACGAGAGTAAAGGTGAGAGCAAATGCAAGAGCCTGACGGTAATTTCCTGACATTAGAAACACTCTTCTCATCATCAGAATGTATTGAAAGTCAGTCAGTGTTAATAAATGTCCACTCACCTTAAATTAATGTCCATACAGGATAATATTCCATATTCGTAGTCGTTTAATCCAGTGAGCTCTATGACTGTGGCAGTAGTCTCATACTGGGAGCTGTATCCAACACAGGATATAAACAATGACCATCAGATCACTGGTACTGGTATTTGATGGCTGCACTATGAGTTCTGTTGGTGGACACTGACGTAAAAAAAACTTGGGACCGGCCCTGTGACCGGCCCCTGTATCTCTATTACTACTATAAAGCTCACTAGCAACACCTGTGGACTCACCCAAAATATTGTTCAAATTCAACTCTTCCCAGTCTATAAAGTCATGGTCATGCTTCATTTTAAACTGGGACAGTATATTATCTCTTTACTGGTCCCAGTTTTAACAGATGAAAGCCAAAGTGAAGTCAAAGCTACAACTTCCATACAGGGAAAAAGTTTAGAGTGATACTGATAGCCAGTGTTGGCCATCTCCTGAAAGTACTGTACATTTTTATGTGAGCATGTCCCAGAATGTCATGTGTGCTCAGAGTAAAGTCGATAGGCCTGCCAGGCCAGACCAATGGGAGGCAAATATAGGTTTCTAATCCTCTCTACTCTATGTTAATCCCAGGTCAGGTCTCACAGCTGGCGAGGACTAGCCAATTACTGCACAGTAGGGCGGGAGCTGCTGCATCCATCCATCCATTGTCTAATCCACTTATACTGCTGGTAGGTGTAATGCGGGTGTAGGGGTTACTGCATGACTTGTACCTCACACCTCCCAAGTAACCAGGCTGAAGGTAATTGATTAGGACAGATCAGTCATGATTGAATGAATTAAGGAACCCAGTAATATTACAGGGTGTCCCGAAAGTCCCTATACACTTTTAATAAATTTATAAAAATTCCAGAAGAAACTGAGTAGATTCATATTCTTAATAGCAACAAAGCAGTCATTGCAGTTTTAGTTGCTAGACTTGGCATCACGTTCCAATGCCTTGAAGACTAGTTGTATACCGCCTCATTTTCAACAACCTTCAGCCACCGTCAAATGCAGGGGAAAATGACCTGAAGATGTTGTAGGTGTTTGCTGTGCCACAACTTCAGGTGAGGACTGAACTTCAGGTGACCCTGCTAATGTATTTATTCAACAAGACGAAGCTTGTCCCCACTTTTCCAAGTTAGTGCAAGATTTCCTGAACATCAAGCTTTCTGGACAATGGATCAGTCGAAGGGGTCCCCTGAAATGGGCTCCGCGCTCCCCTGACCTCACACCATGTGACTTTTTTCTGTGGGGCTATATCAAAATCAAGGTGTGTGTCACTATGCTCCATGACCTGTCATAGCTCGAGGAAAGAATCCGCACAGCCTACAGCAAGGTCAGGGAAGTGATGCTGCAAAACATCAGAGAGGCCTGTGTCCAGGGGTGGCTAAAGGTTGTTGGAAATGGAGGTGCTCATGTGGACGTATACAGAAAGTCTTCAAGGATTTGGAACGTGATGGCAAGTCTAGCAAGTAAAATTGCAATGACTCCTCTGTTGATATTAAAAATATGAATACGTACAGTTTCTTGTGTCATTTTTACAAATTTATTAAAAGTGTATAGTGACTTTTGGGTCACCCTGTACATACATACATACATACATACATACATACATATATATAGAGTAGTGTGCAGTGAAGATTATACACCACCACTTTTGACTAAAAGTGCTCCTAATAAAAAGAAGTAAAAAAATTACTTCTCTATAATTTTTGGTGAAAATGTATTGAACAATGCTATTGTAGGCAATGAGAACCAAAAAAAAATAAATATTCCGACAAGTATATTGAGGTAAAAGTATGGCTAATAAACAAAAACACTGTAAATACCAATTTTAAAATTAAACTTGAAGAAATCATCTTTCCAAGTTTATCAAGATCCACTATGATGGTGCATCAAGGTCTGTTATGCTCTGTTAAGGTCTGTTAGGGTTAAAAATTTTGCCACGATCAGCTCGAACATCATGAATCCACCAAGTTCCCTCAAGATCATCATAATTCCGCCAAGTTCTCTCAAGATCATCACAAATCCAACAAGTTCCCTCAAGGTCATCATGAATTCACCAAATTCCCTCAAGGTCATTATGAATCCACCAAGTTCCCTCAAGATTATCACGATTCCACCAACTTCCCTCAAGATCATCACGATTCCACCAAGTTCTCTCATACTCATAATGAATCCACCAATTTCCCTCAAGGTCATCACGAATCCACTAAGTTCCCTTAAGATCATCACAAATCCACCAAGTTTCCTCAGGATCATCGACATCGTGCCCCAATGTAAACCCAGGGGTAGTAAATGAAACATTGTGCCCTTCACTAGGTTAGTGTATAGTGAATATGAGTAGTGGTTTGCATGTTTGCCTCACAGCTAGAAGGTCCTGGGTTCAAGTGCCGTTCAAATTCAGCTCTTCCCAGTCTATAAAGTCATAGTTGTGTTTTATTTTAAACTGGGACAGTATATTTTCTCTATGCTGGTCCCAGTTTTGACAGATGAAAGCCAAAGTGAAGTCAAAGCTACAACCTCCGTACAGGGGAACAAGCTTAGAGTGATATTGAGATGCTATGTTGGCCATCTCCTGAAAGTACTGTACATTTTTACATGAGGGCATCTCAGAATGTCATGTGAACTAAAAATAAAGTTGACGGGCCAGACCAATGTTCAAGTTCAGGGTTCAAGTGCTGTTCTCAGTGAGAGCCTTTCTATGTAAAGTTTGCATGTTCTCCCTGTGCTTGCGTAGGTTTCCTCTGGGTACTCCGGTTTTCTCCCACAGTCCAAAGACATGCACATTAGGCTAACTAGCTGTTTCAAACTTAGCCTAGGTGTGAGTGTGTGTGTGTTGGTCCTGCAATGGTCTGATGAGCTGTTCAGGGTGTCCCCACCTTTGCCCAGTGTTGGCTGAGATAGGCTTCAGCCTCACCACGAACCTTGTATGATTAAACGGTTTCATTAAATGAGTGAGTGAGTGATTGAGTGTTTCCCTTGGTGGAAGTCAGGGTGGCACAGTCAGGCTACATCCTTATATTTTACAACTAAGGTCCTGTACCACCGTTTCTTGTTAACAGCTGCATAGTTTTTAAACCATGACAGTGAGCGTAGTCCAAATATGTGCCTGTGATTTAGTGTGCATATGTAAAATTAAACCCAAAATATAATTAGTTGGAAGCCCTGTACATTTTGTTTCTGGGGTCAAAGTTCACCTAACTAATCCTGCATCCCTTCCTATTTAGTGACTAGGCTTTGGTGTTGATTTTAATCTCAGTTGTTTTATTGATGTCTTAGCAAACCTTAAATGATGCAGTATGTCATAAATATTGGCACCCCTGCTACTGTTTTCAACTATTTAAAGAAATTGACACTCCTCTTAGCAATCTGAGTGCATTTTATAATGTAACTGATTTAACTGTTGCTGTTAAAGGTAGGTAGCGATGTGTGTGTGTGTGTGTGTGTGTGTGTGTGTGTGTGTGTGTGTGTGTGTGTTTTGTAGCTGGATAAAGCAGCAGTGTGTAATGAGGTGTTGCATTAACTGTGCATAATACATGTATAACTTGCTATCCTTTAGAGGTGGAGTGTATTAACAGGGTATACTGTAAAAAAACTGATCTGAGGCTATACAGGGCACGCTTCCAGTCCGATATGGATGAGTCCCAAACCACGTCTTATTTACTACATACTGTACACAGGTCATACATCACCTTCAAATTGGGTGCACACTGGGGCAGTATCCATGCGAGTTCATATCTGTTGGACCCTCGAGCAAACACCTTTAGCCCTCAAATGCTCCTGGGGTTGAACCTGTGCCCCAGCCCCCAACTCCTTTATAAAGATGTACAAGTCAGCTAGGTAAGAAATAGAAATTGATTAACTTTCCAACACCAGTATGTTCCTATTATTAAGCCTATAATAACAATTTTTTTTTATTAGGAAGGTAGGGTGGCATAGTGGTTAGCATGTCTGCCTCACAGCACGAAGGTCCTGGGTTTGATTCTTGGGCTTGGGCATTTCTGTATCGAGTTTGCATATTCTTCCCATGCTTGTGAGTTTCCTCTGCTTCTCTGGTTTCCTCCCACAGTCCAATGACATGCATAGTAGACATATTAGGTGTGAGTATGGATAGTTTTGTGGGTTGGCCCTGCAATGGTATGGCTAGCTGTTCAAAGTATACCACACCTCCCCAATACCCTAATTGAATTAATGGAGTTTGCTTGCATGGTAATCTGGTTTCCTCCCACAGTCCAAAAACATGCACATTAGGCTAATTGGCTGTACCAAATTACCCCTAGGTGTGAATGTGAATGGTTCTGTGTGTGTTGACCCTGCAATGGTATGGTGAGCTGTTCAGGGTACCTGCAATTTTTGCAGCTGCACAGCCGATTGTACAAAATAATCAAAATATCGTATCCGAATTTCTGGTTATTATTATAAATTATACATTTATACTGACAGATCTATTAAAATATATAAATATAAACCAACAATTAAACTTAGCATAAACAAACATAAACACAACTAAACTGTAGTCAACTCGCTGCACAAGACTGGACATCACTGCTAGCATCTGGACTGGGGGTGGGTAGGGGGTCTAATGCACTTGGAGGAAAAGCATTATCCGCGTTACACTTTCTACTGCAAAGTGTGTTAAAAGGCAAAAGTCAAGAGATGTTCACTGCACTTTTATCAGAACAAAGTCCGGAGTATGAGGTGATCATTGCCGCCATCCCAAAAGCCCATGAGCTGGTACCAGAGGCTTACCACCAGAAGCATAGCAACTATCGCAAACCAGACAATCACACTTACGTGTAGTTTGCTCATGAAAAAGAAATACTGTTTGATAAGTGGTGTACCTCCAGTGAAGTCAACAAAAAGTTTGATAAACTGAGGCAAACTATACTGCTTAAGGAATTCAAGAGGTGTGTTTGCGATGACCTCAAAACCTACCTAGATGAACACACTTGAAGAGGTTGCCATTTTGGCTCACAATGATGTCCTCACCCATAAGCCAGTCTTTTTCAAGAAAAGTGATAGCAATAAGAAGCCAAAGCCTTACCCTGGTGAAAACTCTGAGTTCACCAGTAGCAAAGATAAGTCCAATGCTCAGGAAAAGAAATCTTAGAAAGATCAGTCCAAGTGAGGTCCTGTGTGTTTCTACTGCAAGAAAGAAGGTCATGACTGTGTGATGACTGAGTGTAATCCTCTGAAAAAAATAATAGCTGGTCTATAAAATGTTGTAACCCCTTAGCCCGTACGCCTCAAGGGCATGGAGGACAAAATCCATCCCCCATACGAACAGTTTCGGTCAACATTTTATTAGCCACCTTACGCACAGGATTAGGTCATAGGGAGTGCCAATGCAAAATTTCAGAAAGCTATCATGCATATGAACTGAGCACTGGCCCGGACAAACTTTATATGTTCAAGGTCACTGTGGCAAGGTCAAAGGTCACATATGCAAATTAGCTACCCTACGCACAGGTTTTGGGGCCAGTGTAGTGTGTAGTTTACCTAAAAATGACAGAATTTAACATAGTGCTAGAAAGGATCTGTGATAATCGAAAAGGGAAATCTTCCGTATTTAAATAAAAAGGCAGACCCTAGTCTGTTTTTGTGGTTTAATAGGCCATAAAGGAAGATTTAAACCATGATAATAACTTAGTAGGGCTTCTTCTTGCTTGCATCTTCCCCTCTGACAAGCTACATAAACTTCTCAGACCATTAAAAGATGGCTTTGGTCGATACCATCCCATGATGCCTTTCCTGAGAAGAGGGGCGTGAGGACAGGTCTCATAAAGCTTGGCGGTAACCAATACAGTAACAGCAGGACATGGTGATGCAAATAAGGAGATTCATCCATTAATTCACTGGTGCCCAAAAAAAAAAAAAAAAAAAAAAAAAAATCGGATTTAAAACACTGAGAAGAGGGGTGTGAGGACAGGTCTCATAAAGCTTGGCTGTAACCAATACCGTTACAGAAGGATACAGTGATGCAAATATGAAGATTCATCCATTCATTGACATTGGTGCTGAAAAAAAGATAGATTTAAAACAATGGAGCCATAAATTGGTCAGGAATTAAGGATTTTAATTAGACATTTATATTTTAGCTTTATATACTGTACATGCTGGAATTAGTCCCAGATACATGCAATACTCATATAAACTCACGGAAGGAGTCTCCAGTTCTGCTGATTTTTAAACATAAAGTGTTTAAAAGAAGTATGTTAAAAATTAATATGAATATATTATTAAAATATAGGTGAGTTTCATTTATTCATTTTCTGAACTGCTTAATGCTAATTAGGGTTGGGGGAGGCTGGCGCCCATTTCAGCCGACTCTGAGCGAGGGCAGAATAAACCCAGGACATTGCAGGTCAGAAACATGCTGACAGCAACTCAGTGCCCTACTTTTTCTGAACAACAGCAATGGTTCTTTTACATGCCTCCCACCACAGACAGTGAGACACATGGCTGGCCTTTGAACCCCCGACCTTTGGATCAGTAAGTCAGCACCCTACCACCAGGCCACCAATGCCCGATGGATGAGTTTATTGTATTAAAAAAAAAGTAAAAATTTTAATTTTACTTTAAAAAGTAAAAATTTATGTAAGAACATTTTCTTTTTTCCCCTCACAACAATATTTATAAATAAATAAATAAACAAATAAATAAACAAACATTAATACATATTTTATTTATTTAGCACCTTTTAGCCTAACTGTTTAATTGTGACACAAGCTCTCGCAAACAGTATATGTCTGCTTCATCATGTGAAATGAGATTGTATAGTCAATCAAGAATATTTATATATAGTATTACAACAGCTATGAATTCAACAGGGTTCAACAATAGACAGGGTGAGAGAAAGTTACAGTGGGGTCACTTAAGGTGTTGATCAGGTATTTATTACTATAGATGGTGTAAAGCCATGAACTGTGATATACCAATAGGCAAAGTACTTGTTTGGGTCAAGGTATTACATACGAACGGTGTTGGAACAATGTAACATGTGGAAGGTACTGGGGTTAGGGTTGGTTGGTTAATGTTGTGAGGATATGCTTTTGCATAATTATTCATTATATAGCTGCATAAATTCAGAATCTCTGTTTAGTCCCAATTCAGCACAGTTCAGCTGACTTCTATCTGTTCTGGTTTTTTTGAGCGTGGTTGACCAAAAAAAAAATAAATAATGTCTGTTTTGCTTTTTACACTCGAGCCTACTGGCTCATCAGGCCTGAGCTTATCCCAGTTTCTCCAGCATGAATCAACTTAACACCTCCTCCTGAATGGGATGCTAATCCATTGCATTATTTTTTACTGGTACCCATTTATATTGCTGGGTGGACAGAGGCACACTTGTGGTTAAGACCTTGCCCAGGGGTCTAAGCACGTTGGGGGCCTTAACTGGGAGTCGAACCCACGACTCCTTGATCATGAACCCAGCACCCTAACCACTACACCACTGTCCCCAACACGTTTATGTGTGCAATGGTATGATCATCTTCATAATCTCAATCAATTGCTATCTTATTAAATGCTATGTACTCTAGATAACACTTTAACAGCCATTTAAGACGAGACCACCGCCGAACGTGAATGCATATTATCTTGCTAATTTCATCATGGAATGTTCTAAGGATAATTCAAACCAATTTTAAGTATTAAACTACTGAAGGTGGGTGTTAACATTAAAACAGAGACCTGTGTAAAATCCACCAGTACTGGCTTATGTTTGCATTACCAGAGTCATGAGTTATAAGAAGTCACTCTTAATTCCTATGCTGAATCATGCATTCAAACTAGCATCAGATTGGTTCTTCAGTATTTCACTGGTAGATATGATAGACTTTAGACTGTATTTAAGCAACTGCATTATCCAGACTAGCAGATTAATTCTATGATTGCCAGGTTTGTCGAATCTCGGACCCAGTGAAAGAATCCTTCCACCAGACTCGAGATTCCACCAGTAAGGATAATCATTCCCTTTAAAAATCAGAAAGCTGCAGACACTGTATCCTACCAGTTTTCACAAGCAGAAGAATTGGAGATAGTCTCACATACAAGAGAAAAACCATCAGTGATTAGCCAACCGAATGTCATTTCCAAATACGAATGTGGCTTGTGTGAGTCAAGCTATATTGGTGACACCTGCAGGCACTTACACCTACATATTAATGAGCACAAGCAACACTCTGGTTCGATTGCAAGGCATCTATGGAAAGATCATCCAAGATGACATGACATCTGTTTTAACATATATAAAGATCCTCAGGTGAAGAAGTAATAAGTTTAATTGCATTGCATTTCTAATGTTGCAACATGTTGTTCTAATAGGGAAACTTTATAACCAGACCTAAATGTCCAGAGTGACTCTATTAGAACTAAATTCACTTTATTAGAACAAAACAATCACTTTATTTCCATCATGCCAATGTGTTTTTTTTTTACATTTTGAATCTGACGATGGTGTTAGTAACACTGACATGTTTTTCCATCTTTTTTAACGTCTTTTTTTCCGTAATAAAGCTACTTTAAACTTGATAAAATAAAGATTTAAAGAGTATTGGTATTGTTCATCCTTACAGCATAATTCATGCGTAATGTAATATGTTTAGGTGATACAGAGCATATTTTAACATAACCATGACCATAAAAAGCACTATACAGGGCAATTTTATCCCGTGGATTACTAGCAGTGGCTGAACAAATGTGGAACAATCATTTTTTCCCAGAAGTGACAGGAACTCATTGGGTCGGGTTGTCCAGCGCAAGTAAACAAGCAGCAAGCGACATTTTAGGTGATAAATCTCCCCGCATGGATCTTACCTACTTTTTCTAAGACTACTAGTATAATTTCATCTGAAAAGGTAATAATTTTACAGTGTGGCCTGCGCCGATGTTATGCAGCCAACGTTTTGCCAACTCAGCTTTCCTATCGGCAGTTGGTTTATTAAAGGTTTTTTGCACTTGTTGTTTGTGCAGTCGTTTGCTTTGCATTTTTCTGGTGACAGCTCAGCACTGGCCGATAATGTGTTATATTAGACTGGTGTCTGCTGCATGCAGCCACGCCAATATGACAAAACAACGAATTCGCATCACTACCAGGACTGAACCAGGAAAGAACAAGGCAGCATGTCGCTGCACATGTCTAGTAGAAGTAACAGTGTAGCAGTACTCGCACATACTTGGGCAAGGACTGACGTTGTTTGACGGAATTGCTAGTGTCATATGTGATCGTTTTAAAGAGCTAGTAATACAAATTCACCACAGGTACCCTTTAAATGCAGTTTATAGCATAAAAATCTTTTCACCAATTTTTAAGAAAACATTTTTTTTTTTTACCAGTTTATAAAAGTATAGAGTGATGCATCTGTGTTTGTGTGAGTTTTTTTTTCTGTTTTCCTGTCCTCCCTGTGGAGTGTGAGCTCCTGGAAGGGCTGGATTGTGTTTTCTCAGCTTTACTGGACAAATAGTGAGGAAAAATATTTCTTTGCTATAAAAAGGCCAATTTCCAATATAATATTTCCACTG
>JAQMYF010000009.1:2754768-2767251 GCA_030014195.1 Neosilurus mollespiculum
TTGTATGTGGGAAAAAATAACAGTACTACAATTTTAGTAGCTTTACAAAATTGTAGTACTGTTATTTTTTCCCACATACAATATATTTAGCTCCACTTCGACGTATCGAGCACTGTTTTATGGAAAATCGATTCAAGATCTTATATATATATATATAAATAAATAAAAAAGCACACACTTTGTAGCTGCAGCTGCAATCAAAAAAATCTCCAGACATCACTGAGGCCATTCGTGCCACTCGTCTCTGGGTGTTCTTCATTCTATTTTTACGGTCTTCCCTGTGATAAATGAGCCTCGGGAATTCGATCCGCTGTAATTGAGGAAGGCTCTCAGCTGTCAACAGGAAAAACACATCCACCAGCGGTAAATCCGCTTCTCGGCCTTGACTCTGTAAACCTGTCTCAGCTTCACTTCGCCTTCCGTTTATTCACTCCCAAACACACACTCATCTGACAAATTTATCTCGTCCTTCTCACACCATGAGCAGACAGCAACTGTCATGCTTTTAGCTTTCTGTCTCTTTTCCTGAACGCTTTATTGCGAGATGCTCAACCGCGGCTTTTGTGAGCACAGTTTCAGAGGAGGGTGATTAAAAGAGGAAAGCATTTTAAGCTAAATAAAGTGGATGAACAATGTAAGAACCAGAGAAGACGTGAAACTGTAAATTTGACAGGAAAGTATTACCTGTCAGTTTAGTGAAATGACTTATTAATGCATGTTGACTTGAACATTCCTTGTAAGTAATGTTTAGCTGCATTTTTGTTTCTTCTAAAGAGCATGTGACAGCTTTCAATACATTAGTTTTGGTATAATGTTAACCTGTCTTATGCTTTCTATGTAAAAACAATTAGCGCTCCATGCTAGGTAATGTGCAGTTAGTGTAACTCCAGAGACTTTTCTCTATAAACAACCAACATTTCTGAGGTAAAATGTGATATTCTTGACAATTCTGTCTTGTTTCCATAGTCACGGCTCCTTTACATTGCTTACATAAAGGACTTATAACAGTCAGCTAGTTAAATCACTAAACTCAGGTACTGTCATATGTGGACCTCCCCTGACCTCACCTGTCATCTCAGTGACAGAAAATTTGGAACTAAAACTAAGTAATCAATATTTAAATGTAAAGTGAACCAAATTTATCCTGAAACAGTTTGGGTGACATTTAGCCCTTGACTTTTATCAGCAATCTTCAAGAAATATCCCAGATGTCTTTGCTGACTTGCTCTGAAATGAGTAACAGGGAGCTGTTTTTTTTTTTAGCACAAACACACACAATGGAATTGATTAGCATCCATGTTAAGGCCATGAAACAATGAGGGAGATTTTTAAAAACATCATATCAGTCAGTGATCAAAACTTCTAGTTTATCAGTTAATAAACATACACATATAGACACACACACAATGAACAGCCAATTAACCCATTGTCTATGTCTTTGGACTGTGGGAGGAAACCGAAATACCTGGAGGTACCCACAGGAAACTCACCATCGACGAGCCTGGGACTCAAACCCAGGACTTTCTTGTTGTGAGGTAAATACTACACCATCATGCCGTCCCACACACAAAAAAGCTTCTACTAACGTTACCTCCTGAGTAGAAACCGTGAGTGCAGTGAGAAATGATGACGGAATAAAAGTGAGAGGGCATTAATGCCATAAAAACATCCTGTTGTTTAAAGCTTATTTAAGACCTGACCTTATTGAGGTTGTTTTTTAAAAGAAGTTTATTTACCAATTAAGCAAGGAATCTCCAGTGTCATTGCTCGTAAGTGGGTGGAGAAACATCAACCATGTGAAAAAGAGTCTTTAAGTTCTATATTTTTCCACATATAAAATATATTTGGTGTTTCTTCAAAATATCTGAAATACTTTTATTGATAACACCCCAAGCGGTCAGCCATATTGAAATGTGATATGTTAGCCAATGCTGTGTTTTTCTTCATGTAAAAAAAGACACCGGAACAATCAAGACGCTAATGGCGATCACACCGCCACATTGAATATTTCACCATACCATCCCGACATGGAGTGTTTCATTCCTTACACACTGTACCTATTTAACAGATATGAACCTAGTAATGTATCCGGTGTCTGATATCCGTACATTCCCTCAGTCCCTGAAGACACAAATTGCCAGCGCGCAATTCCTTTCCCATTTAAAATCCATTAGAATTCCAGCACGTGTGCGAAATTGGAGGAATGCCGCTCCTATCATTGCGCCTTTGCGTCATTAAATGCAACAAAAGTCATTCAGCTCCTGCACGTCAGCACTATCTAATTAGCTGACAAGGAAACAGCTAGCACATTTGTCTCATGAATTAAACATGGGCAGAATGTTTGCTGTACACAGGATGCATGTGTGCTTGTGCAAGCAATGGAATAATTGAATAATTAACAAACATGCTTCCAACACCCCTGAAAAAACCTTCCCCTCCCGCTACCCTCCAAAGTGCCTCTGCTTTATAGGAAGGAACATTATTAAAACTGTATCGCAATCAGTACATAGAGAAACGCACGTCTAGCTAAGATAAATCTATTTCCATGGAGTAAGATAATGAGATCACTCATTAGTCCATATGCAGAAGCAACATGGCTCCAACGTCTGCAAGAATCCAGAAAGCTATGTAGGATTTACCCTGTTGCTCACGCTAAGCTTAAACTTCCAGAAATTCATGGGAATTGTTGGAAATGTACAAATTGACATAAACTTTGTCTGGATCACATCTGCGAGAGGTGTTGTAACATTGTATGAATCACAGGCTTGTGGAGGTCTTTGACCAAAAGGAATCAGAAGAGTTGTTTGGAAACCATTTTTGTGTTGATGCATCACTGAACCATCCAAAGATACATACTTAACCTCAAAAAATATGAAACAAGAACATTTAGAGACTGCAAACCTCCACCAAGCCCAGCAATCAACCAAATTAATGAAAATGTATTCACAGTCACAATGTTAATCTTTAAAAAATTCCTGTATTCAGAATTCAGGATCATCTCGATAACTTAATAGAGTCAAATGCTCACCTCCCTGTCACTAACAGTGATCACCAACCAATCATGCAGCATCTGTAAGCTCATTTGTACAAAAGGATGGATAGTGGGAAGAAAAACTAAGTAGTAAAACAAACAAACATACAAATGCTAATTTTTCTCTTTATACCTACATGAGCCGAAACATTATTACAGCACAGCAAATTTGCCTTCAGTGACAATATACAATCTTGTGAAGGTTTCTAATACATTTTTAATATTCCAAAGTATGCTATCCTGAATGGTTGTTATTTTTTTGCATCGGTAAAACTTTTTTTTCGTCTTGCGATGCGGGAATTACTTTTGTAGACGTTCTACAGGTGTTGAAGAGTTACTATAAACATATTGGTCTGCAAACTGCTAACTAAAAGGCTTTGGCCTGGTCCATACTGTAGCTACTGTACATATTATAGAAAGAGAGTAGAAGTCAATTAACAGGAAATGAAAGTTCCACATGGTAATTGTTTATAAATTTGTGTATATGAATATACATGTATATACTGTGGGAAAAAAACACTTATAAGCATTCCTAAAAAGTACAGGTATTGGTCATCTTTACATCATAATTTGTGCATATGCAGTATGTTTAAGCAATAAAACTTATTTTAACATAAATTATCATAAAAAGCGCAAGTGACTCTGAGGACAAGATTGCTGCCAGAGATGTGCATGACTGTAAATGCAAAATGGCTTACATTTTGCCAACTCGGCTTTCCTGCTGTCAGTTGGTTTAGAAATGTTTTCCGCGATTTCTGTGCTTGTTGTTTGTGCAGCTCAGCCCTGGCCGATAATGTGTTATAATGCACAGGGTCAGTGATGTAGCCTAGCCAATCCAATGAATTCTTGTCAATACCAGGCTGAAACAGCCAATCAGAAAGGCAACATGTCTCTGAGCATGCCTAGAGTTGTAACACTCACACGTTCTTTAAAACTGCTGATGGTATATGTGATTGTTATAAATAGTTAGTAACACCAATTCACCATAGGCACACTTTAAATGGATTCCTCCAGAAATCATGATGCTGTTATTATAATCAACCATCAGCAGTAATGGAAAAACGAAAGGGTTCTTCATACTGCGGCATCTTACTCATCCTGTTTCCTCCAGAGCAATGCTGATTGACCATTTACGTCTCTCTCTCTCTCTCTCTCTCTCTCTCTCTCTCTCTCTCTTTCTCGCTCCTTCCTCTATTATTTGTCTTATCTTTTCCTCCCATTTCCTCTTCATCACTGACGCTGCAAGGCAAACCTGGAGTGTCTCACTCAATATTCTTGACTGATCGTGATGAATTCCTGGTCCACCTCTACCCCCTGACAACCCTGTTTCCTCCCTTTCTCTTTCCTTTCATTCCCAGGACTCTGTATCGTCACTGGCCTAATTTGCTCTTCTGGTTCTCCCAAGGGGACCCTTGTGACAGCTTTAGGACTGAGCATTTTATGGATATGTCCAGTTCTCTCAGCTCTAACTCTTACCGAAGGAGTATTTACCGCCTCCATAACAAAAACAGCACTAAGACAGACACTCTGTCAGCTCGGCTCCTTTGGTAGCCTTCGTGCTGTGCCATAATCTTCTCAAGCTGTAGGGAGATTAGTCTGGAAGGGCATGCTGCTGCTTCAGGGTCTGCTGTTCTTTTTTTTTTTTTTTATGAGCCAAACATGCCAGAAGAGTGTAGAGGTATAACTTATATACAGTTGATTGTATTTTTAGCAGCCTGAAGCAAAAAAAAGGTTTATTTGTACATTAATTTTTCTTTTTTAAGACCTATTGGTCTGTTCATACAATTTATATCTGTAGCGGTAAAATAAGAACATCGGTTCTACACACTTGAAGTAATAAAACGTAGCTGTAATAAAATGCGAGCTCATTGTGTAAACACTGTATATTCCACATTGCTTTCTTGAATTCTTTTTATCTGTTTATATTTACATTATTGTTTGAGGAACAGGTTAGTTCACGTTATCGAGTTTGTTATAGTAGCTATAAATAAATTTTTCATCACCAAGTTTACTTTTTTCTATTTATTGATGTTAATGAAAAACAAACAAACAAGCAGCTCTTAAAGTCCGCAACCCTCTGCCAAGCCCAGCAATCCCTCTTTTGAACCAATATGTCAAAAATCTTATTATGTTAAAAAATCCTTCAAAAAAATTCCTGGACCCAGAAAATTGATCTGTGTCATCTCCAAAACCAAATGGAATATTTTGTCCAAAGCCCCACCCACCTCAGGTGAAAAGTTCATGACAATCTGCATAGTGTTTTCCATTTAAAGCATGTTAAACATACTGTGACCTCCTTAAACCTGAATCTCACAGAGCGGCAAATGCTGACAAATGTAGCAAATTTGGGTTTTGCCAAGTTTTCTGATGAATGTTGATGAAAATCTGGGTTCGCCTTATCATTTTGTGACATTTAGTAATATTTAACAACATTTGTGTGAATGTTTGCGGAAGTGCTTGTGTAAGACAGGTGGCAAAAATTTCTCTGCAACAAGAAAAACTGTTTGCGACCCTAGAAAATGTTTGTGAACAGTTTAGCAACCTTTTACAAATCTTTTACTGATTAAACCCCAAATTTGCTACTTTCATCAGCATTCGCTGTTCCGTGAGATAGTGTAGCTTTAGTGGAACTGGAAACTCTTCAAGTTTCCAAGCAACCACGATGCATTAACCCTTCTGAATTCTTAAAACTTTGTCTTCCCAAGACCCATGACAGGAACGGTAACAAATTCAAACAAGATGATATAAGCCTGTGATTTCATATAAGACATACGTTCACTGGAATTGTTATAAGTGTGTTGCTAACTTACATGCTTGCTATCCTCCTACGAGTGCCTTTCCAAGCATTCCAACCCACCTTTACTCTTTCTTTTTACTCTTTCACTCATGATCTCTCCCTCCCATGCCTACATATCACCCACCAGCACCGTCTGTTGTTTGTCTTGTCAAGTTTGGCCTGGCTGATTAGCTTAAAACAGACATAATTTGCTCCATCAACCTCCGTGCTCCCACACAAAAAAGGTTCATGGTAAAGAAGGTGCTGTGGATAATCCCTGGGGATCGACCGGGCTATCTGTATTCCTCCTGTATCTCTCTTGGCATCTTCCTAAACAAATTGGCTGTTTGCTTCACAATTGGCAGTTGCACATGAATATTTGATAGTGACAAGCGTAGACTGATCTTTTTTTTTTTTTTTTGGTCAGTTAGTTAAGCTTATGTCATTCAATGCTTTCCCCTTGAGAAAGGTAATGAACACTACTGAAAAAAAGGGGTCCTGACGGTTGCAAAGCTCCCGAAATCATGCATTTACAAGCCTCCAAGCCTCCCAGCCTGTCCCTATTGCCCCTGACTACTGGATATTACATGGAGACAATGATATCACCATTGCAGCAGTGGCTAATAATACCTCAGCCTCTAGATCAATAGAGCTGGCCTAGATTTCTGCCCTGTGTTCTCTATAAAGGGAACCATAGAGCATCCAGAGAGTATTTTCTCATCCTTCACCCTGACCCCGCCACCTTACTCTTTTATTATGAGAGGCGAAAAGAATAACGAGTGACCAGCACTAGGATCGGCATGCTCATGCTCTTGCCGCACTCTCCAGGGAGTTCTGTGTATACTTTTTTTCCGCCAGGGTTTATGGGACACCCCGGATGCAGGCTATGCTTTGTTCTTCATTAGAGAGCTAAATCTCACGTCCCTCAGCCTGTAATTCAGCACGGCTTTGTGCTGAGTGCGCAATGGAAAATTACCGCGGTCGGCCAAAGAGAGGGGGAGAGAGAGAGAGAGCTGTAGAGGAGGAAATGATCTGAAAGATCTGCTTGCACACTGTATCACCTTTCTGCCCTCGGGCCAATGCAATCCCATCTACTGGAAAAGCCAAGGTTCCTGAGGGTTCTGAGAGTTCCAGGTCCCAATCCAAACATGGAACTATCCATCTAGTCAGAAATAGAGGAAACAACTCTTTCTTCATTGCATACAGATTATTTATTGGTGTTTCTGATTCTCAGAGAGGGCGGCACAGTGGTATATTGGTAGGCACGTCTGCCTTACAGCAATAAGGTCCTGGGTTCAAGTCCCAAGCTTGGCGAGGTCATTTCTGTGTGGAGTTTGCATGTTCTAACCCTGCTTGCATGAGTTTCCTCTGGGTACTTGTTTCCTCCCACAGTCCAAAGGCTAATTGGCTGTTCCAAATTGCCCCTAAGTGTGAGCGTGAGAGTGAATGGTTGTGGGTGTGTTAGCCCTGTGACGGTCTGGTGAGCTGTTCAGGGTACACCCTGCGTTTGCCCAGAGTTGGTTGACATAGGCTATAGCCTTCCTGCGATCCTAGTAGGATTAAGCGGTTTGGCATGAATGAATGAATCACAGAATCCAATGGTTTTCTTGCTTTAATTTTTTCTGATTAGCACACCAAAAGAAATGCTTATTACTATGGATAATTTGCATGGCAAATTAACAGCTATTCAACAAAGGTACTGTGACAAACAGAAGCAAGTTACAGAAATATCTGGAAAAGTCAAATTCAGGAAAATTATTGTCAATTATTAATTTACTGTGGATGAGCCAATTAATGTAGCAATTACATGGGTACAGAATGAGTACAGTGAATTAACTAAACCGAATTCAATGTCCAAGAGAGAAAATGTATCTTAATCACGAGGATGTTCGTATCCAAGGCTGACGAGGCTGTAGCAGTTGAAGTCCGATTGTCCTGTATGTCCAAGACAATATGTGACATTCACAGTCTTGTGTAGGTACATCACAAAAAAATTCTCTGTTCTCTTGTGTAGCAAGCTGATGATGATTTTTGTTGCATGTTATGACTGTAGATTGGCAGCAGTGTCGTCAGTGTCCACTTCAGAACTTCCAGAATATTACACACTTCTCTTGAAGATTCCCTGAGTTATCCTTAAATGTTCTTAATTATTTAAGTTTACAGGCTAGTCTTTTGTTCTGCAATATCCTTATTATAGGCTGGCATGGTGGCGCAGTGGTGAGCATGTCCACAAGAAGTCAGGAAGATCCCGGGTTCGATTCCCTGGCTCGGGTGTTTGTGTGTGGAGTTTGCATGTTCTCCCCATGCTTGCTCGTTTCCTCTGGGTACTCTGGTTTCCTCCCACAGTCCAAAAACATGCACAGTAGGCTGATTGGTGGTTCCAAATTTCCACTAGGTGTGAGTGTGAATGGCTGTATGTGTGTTGGCCCTGCGATGGCCTGGCGAGCTGTTCAGGGTGTACCCCACCTTCACCCAGAGTCGGCTAAGATAGGCTCCAGCCTCTAAGCGACCCTAATTAGGATTATGCGGCTTATAAAATGAATACTCTTAATATATATACCTGAATATACATCACAAATGGTCATGTCATAGGGCAGCCATGACAACATCCGTATATCACAATAGCTGAATGTCACATGTATACATCACAATACATATGTAATCTCTATACATCACATCACAGTAATAATAACCGAAAAAAACAAAAACAAAAAACTCTTCAAGAATCTTCTCATAGTCTCCTGTTTCTGCCATAGAAATCCAGTAATCAGCCAAAATATCCTGGTGATCAGCTGATATTCATACTACAATTTTCAGTCTTGTCATCGAACCAAATGATGTAAGTACGAGCAAGCCCGCAATGAGCTCAAGTCTTTTACCACCAGATGATTATGACCAATAATTAGGAACAGTGTGGCACCATATAACACTACTAAATATGCTACAACATTTAATTAGCTGCTTGATTTTGTGTGCTAATTATTGCTAGTACTATACTGCTTCACTGTAAGTGCTACGATGCGAATTTCACCCAGCATTCTCTGTTATATATAAATATACTTTGTATATGCTTTGTGAATGAAATGCTGTAACAGCACATGAGCACTTCTGAAAAATCAGTAAACCAAAATTCCAACTGGAAAAACCATTAGGCCATGATTAACTAGATGTAATGAGCAGCCAGAAGCAGAAATAATTACCTAGCACACTGTTTGATTCCCCAAGAGCTTACATTCAGAAGCAAATCAAGACAAATCAAAGATATTAATTAAACCAGCGACTAATCAGACCTGCTATGATGTAGAGGACTTGGGGGGGGGGGTGTAATCATATCGAGATTGCTGAAGCACACTTATTAAAAGTCTGTCCTTCTTTCCTTTTAATACAGCCTGAGTTTGGTATGTTTTAGCAGCATGCTAACTGCGTCAACAAGAACCCTAAAGCTATTTTCAGCGGCAAATCAGATTTTAGCGTATTTATTCTGCCAGATTTAATTTAATCATATAATTCAGTTACAGACAGGGTCAGGGAAGGGTTCTGAGGTGCAGCGTACAGAGAAGGGAGATGTAGTGAGACAGTCTGGATGGGCGGATGTGGGTATGGCTAACTGTATTAGCATCTGTAGAAAATAAGTTTCTTTTTTTATGGAGGTTTTTCAATTGTTTTGTCAGTTAAGTGCCAGCGGAGGATTATAGCAGTTTAACATTTCATTTATTTTATTTATTTATTTTTTTAAAAAGTAAAAATCGAAATGCAAAAGGAAAAATTCTCATATAACTTCTTTGGAAATAATAATAATAATAATAATAATAATAATGATAATAGGTGGCATAGTGTCATAGTGGTTAGCACATCTGCCTTACAGCAGAAAGGTCCTGGGTTCGAGTCCCGAGCTCAGTGAGGTTGTTTCTGTGTGGAGTTTGCATGTTCTCCAAATGCTTGCGTTTGTTTTCTACAGGTACTCCAGTTTCCTCACACAGTCCAAAGACAGGCAGATTACATTATTTGGCTGTTCCATATATCCCCTAGCTGTCAGTGTGAATGTGAATGGTTGTTGTGTGTGCTGGCCCTGCAGTGGACTAGCAAACTGTTCAGGGTGTGCCCCACCCAGCTTTGCACAGACTAGGCTGGAGCCTATCTGTCACCCTGGTAGGATTAAGTGGCTCCATGAATGAATGAATAGAGCATTGTTAAATACACAAGGTTGCACCTTTGACTCAACATACAACATTCACTCATTACATTTTCCACCAGGGTGTAAAAAGTTAGTGGAATCCGTAGATTGTACAGGAGGCGTAGGATTGTAGCTTAGTAAGTGTCATGCTGGCATTACCATGGGTTTCCTTTCTGCTGAGTTTATTGAATGCAGATCATGACCGGATCAATGACCAACGGCAACAACGGTTGAGTTATTCCAGAAAAAAAAGAGGAAACGCTTACAATGAAACAGTGTTGTAACAGCTGAATCACTAAAGGAATGAAGCACTTACTGGGTGTGCTGTTGTTGGAAAGGATTCAATACTCAGATGTTAAAGCACACTTTCAGAAATGCCTCCAGTTTTTAGTGGTAAAGTAAAGGGTTTTCTACTGCAAAAACATGGGATAACCCACATCCAAATATAATGTGAACCACACTGGAGAAAATGGAAAGAAATTTCTGGACATTTTAGAGCAAAATTTTACCAAAGACATTCTTGGAGCTTCTATTTTTAGAGTTTAAAGTACTGATGCAATTTTAAAGTGAAATGAAAGGTAAGCCTTCCAAACGTTCTTGTTACACATAAACATATGTATATCTTTACTATCAAATGGTCTTTATTTACAGTTTCAGAGTTGCAATCTGTTAAAATCCATTTGATATTTGGCATTAGCCAGTTTGAAAAGGGCTGCCGTTCAATTCTCACGAGAGTGCAAAATCTCGCTTGAACATATAAAAGAAACTTTGAACAGCGCTTGAACATGTAAAAGAAAAAAAATACAGTGCCATATATTCATATGCAAATTAGTTTTGGTTTGCTGACGGAGACACAAGATGATCATTTGACAACACAAAACAAGAAAAAATGGGACCAGGAAGGCCTATAAATCAGCATACTTAAAAACAAACAATGATATGCACTAATAATAATGACAAAGTATTATGGTATTGTCCTCTTCTGAGACTGGGTAAGTGTCTGGGCTGGAACTGGTATAGATTTTTTTTGCGTTTTTTGTTGCACTATAATAGCGCGGAAAAAAACCCCATAGTGATACAAAACAGAAATATTGGGCTATTAGAGAAGCCAATGAGTATACTGAGCTATTACAGGGAGAGATTAATTGATCAGGGTGTCCATAACAGTTTAATTGAGCAGAAAATAGCAGATGGATCTGATGGGGGAGTCATAAAGAGAGCTTATCAACAGTGCCATTATACACTCCACCTCCAATTTCACATATTTCCTTAAAGATGTTTTTTTTTTTGATCCACTATCCATATTAGCACTAAAAAGATAATGAAGAAGAGGCCGAAGAGTAAGAGAGTCATAGAGAAAAAGGGTGAGATGGAGAGAGAATCAAAGATAAAAAGAAACCAATAGACTGAGAGAGTAAAGAATGACAGCTGAATCCCCATTACCCTGATGGATAAGTGGTATAGATAACTGATGGAGGGATATCACTTACCATGTACTGCATGTATCTGGATCTCCTACCTCACACCACACACATATCCACTACCTTGTATGTCCACCCTTATCCTTAACTCATATTCTTACATCTCTGTTCTACTGCTTATTTCTACTCCCATGGTTACTATTCACAACCTAAATCTATCCATTACCTTAATCTATGAACTCACTCGATCCGCCAGTTTATCCACTACCTCAATATATTAGGCACCTCAATCTATCCACTACCTCAATCTATTAGGTACCTCAATCTATTTGCTACCTCTATCTGTCACCTACCTCAGTCTATCCACTAGCTCAAATGTATATGAGAGCCTGAATGCCAAAATACAGTGCTCACAATGCTCTGGATGGAGATGCTAATCGCCCTCTTTTGTATACATGAGCTCAGAGCTGCATACAATTGGCCAGTGACAATTTATTTGAGAGGAAGAACATCTTTTCTCAGAGAGCAGGATTGAATATGGCCCTACGGTCTTTAGGACTCCAAACACTGCAAGTAACTGAACATTTATAATAAATATTGCCTAATGTCTGCGGGATGGTGTGATGAAGCGGAGTTATGGTTTCCACTCTGAAGCTGAATTTTGTTTCTATAACAGCACGTCCCCGAGTGTTTTATTTTGTTTTCCTTTCTCACTCTCTTTCTTTATATCTCTTATCACACTTGTCTCTCCAGTCATGCCCCTGGGTATCATTTCTGGCAGTTTGCAAAATGAACCCATTTCAGGTTCATGAGAGAGAGAAAGAGAGAGAGAGAGAGAGAGAGAAAGAGAGAGAGAAAGAGAGCAAGTGTGTGAGTGTGTATGTGTGTGTTGAGTTGACAAGTTGATGTCGCCCTTTGTGAACAAATGCTAATTTAATCAATCTTCAATAAATCCCCCGTAGCGCTGACTCATGGATATCTGCTCATATTAACCCCAATACCACCCGCCAACACACACACACACACACACACACACACACACACACACACACACACACACACACACACACACACACACACA
>JAQMYF010000009.1:2787266-2811066 GCA_030014195.1 Neosilurus mollespiculum
CTGGCGAGCTGTCCAGGGTGTACTCTGCCCTTGCCCAGAGTCGGCTGAGATGGGCGCCAGCCTCCCCATGACCCTAACTAGGATTAAGCGGTTCAGAAAAATGAATGAATGAACAATAGAGGAGCTGAGTAAACAGACACCAACGTTTTCAAATCATCTTGCAATTTATTGAAGGACAAAAACTCACCAAGGCCTATGTTTGAAAAAGTAAATGCCCCATAAGGTGCTTAATGAACCTAATTGACTTGATAAAGGGTTAAATTAGACCAGCCTAGAGTGTTTGTTGAATCAATGTTTTGCAAAAAGATTTCAACAAACAGCATGCAATGGCTCGATGGAAAAAAACCCAATTCAAAAAAGTGTGAAGAATAAATGCACCATTAGTGAGGTTTGCAAGCTGTTACCTATGATTGTGATTTCATCAAATTATGGATATTTTGCTGGAATGCTCTCTTTTTTTTTTTTTATTTCAGTTGGAAGATGACATCATAGTTTAATTATTTGTATTTTTGTTTGTTTATCAGCCTCCTAAAGTTAGGTGCTTAACAAGAATATGGCACCCAAACATTGCTGAGACGGGGGAAATCTGTCTGAGGTAACTTTTTTATTTGCTTTGTTCACCTCTACAAGATTATTCTTTTTCTTCTTCTTCTTATTATTATTTTTTCTATTTTTTTCCCCTTAAATGGAAGTTATTTGTGATTCTAATGAGTACAAGACAATCTTTGTTTTAGCTTACTGCGTGAACATTCAATCGATGGCACAGGCTGGGCTCCGACACGCACGTTAAAGGTACGGCATTCCTGCGGTTACTCTCTAGCAAACATCAGTCTAGAAAAATATTTTTTTGTCTGTACTTATCTGTATCACTCTTCTTCTGCAGGATGTTGTCTGGGGATTGAATTCACTATTTACTGTAAGTATGACGTGTGTTGAAGTGTTTTTGTGTATTTGGTATATTTCCTCTGTTTAAATGTAGTGTAGTTTGATTTGATTTGAGTTGCTGATAAAAGTGCAGTGATATTGTAAGTGTATAGGGTTTTAGAGTTAGCAGTTAATCCAAAAAGAGGTTATGCTAAATGAGCAAACTCCCTCAGTTGACAAGAGGAAGAAACCTTGAGAGGAACCAGGCTCAAAAAGGAAAACTTCCTCATTTGGGTGAAACCAAAAAGAAAACTTCATTACAGTCAAACATGTAGTCTGGTTGGTTATACCACAACTGTAAGTCCTAAATAATTGCAGCAAAAGAGTTTATATCACCAGCAGTGAAAAGTCATCTTCACAGTCTCTGAGTGCAGATCTAAGCCCATATGGATCTTCATCAGCAGGAGCGAGGGGCTTCCATGATGAGAACTCCAGCCAGCATCAGCACACCACGATACAACACAGGCCTTATGCTATGCAAAAGTCAAAAAAAATAACATTTGCAACACTTTCCAGAAATTGGTATTTTCAGTGTTTTTGTTTATTAGCCATACTTTTACCTCAGTATACTTGTTGGAATTATTTTTTTGGTTTTCATTGCCTACAATAACATTGCTCAATACATTTTCACCAAAAAATCATAGAGATGTAACTTTTTACTCCTTTTAGTCAGGAGCACTTTTAGACAAAGGCCGTGGTGTATAATCTTTACTGCATGATACTGTGTATGTGTGTGTAATTTTATTTTTGTATTTTGCTATACCGTATTAATGCTGCAAAGGAAATTATTGCCTCAGTATTTAACCCATCCAAAGTGAGCACACACACATGAACAGTGTTGCTATGCCTCCCCCTAAATATATGTATATGTGTATGGGGGCAGCCCTAGCCAAAGTGTAACAGAAGCGGCTTTGTGACCGAAAGGTTGCTAGTTCGATTCCCAAAAGAGTAGGAAAAATGTGTGGTTGTGGAGGAGTGAGCTGCACCTTCCCTTCCTCCACCTTCATGGTTGAAGTGCCCTTGAGCAAGGCACCTAACCCCAACTGCTCTCTGGGTTCCCCCAATGTGTGGCAGCCCACTGCTCCAAGTGTGTGTGCTCACTTTGGATGGGTTAAATGCAGAGGCAATAATTTCCCTTTGAGGGATTAATACAGTATCTCAAAAATAAAAAAAAATACACACACGTTTTGGTTATGTGGTAAAAATACAAACCATGCAGCAAAAACTTCACTATAGTTTAACATGAAGTCTAGTTGGTTATCTTATAGCTGTAATGGAAATTGTAAATTGTCCTAAATCATTTTCAGTAAAAGTTTATATCACCAGCATTCCTATATCATCGGCCTCCTGATGAAACCCGCTATTTCTGTTTTTGGTCAAAATGAGATTGTGTGAATATAAATTAAGATAACTGCTAAAAAAATCTACATGAAAAAACTAATGGCTGCATCTAGCTATTTTGGGGTAAATTTACACACAAATGCATATAGATGTCACTGTATAATAATTATTTCTGCTTTCGTTCAGTTTTTTGTCATTCCTTTCTTTTCTTTTGTCCAGGATCTTCTCAACTTTGATGACCCACTGAATATAGATGCAGCAGAGCACCATTTACGGGACAAGGTAAACACTGCAGCTAATGTTAGCATGATGTCTTCACATCCTTTTCCAGAATGTACACCGACTTTGTGTCTCTTCCAGGACGACTTCAGGTGCAAAGTGCAAGACTTTATCAAAAACTATGCAAGATGATGGGTGTGTCAGGTAGCTCCACAGCACTCATGGTTACACCCCCGAGACCCACCGAGCTGAAAATCCCACAGCATTTACACAACGAGAGGACGATTGAAGGACTACATAATCGTGACATTTCAGCATGAACTTTAGGGGGAGGGGTTTTCGGGGAAGGGAGATTGGGAATGGGGTTTATGTGAGATGGGATTTCAGATTCCTTTTTAATTCTGGCTCAGGGCTGATTTGCGGAAGCCCACAATCGCTGCCACAGCTGGTTCTGCATCATCTACAGCTCAAGAAAAGAGAACAATAATTATTAATAATAATGATAAACTTATTCCATGCAATCATAAAAAGACAAGCGCTCCGTTCCCTCATGTGATGTCCCGCTATAATATTAATGATGATAATAATAATAACAGCCTGCACGTGCTGATTTCTTTCGTTTTCCCATGTCCGACAGTACGGAAAAATTTGCTACAGGACGTCTGGAGTGTCACGTTGCTTGATCTGTGCACGATGTATTAAGCTGCACTCCCCCAATCCCCCGATCCTCTGACTGAGTAAAGAGACTCTTTAAACTCCACCACATGTGTATTTTATTCCTGTCACAATTCACATCTGGAGTTCTGTTCAGTCGTTCTTCAAAATCGAATGTATTTTTGATTGGATGGTGTTGTGTGTACCATTTGTGATGGAGACAAGTGGCAGAGAGAACAGATGGATGGAGAGAGATGATGAGAACTGGGGACAGAGGGATAGATGGAGAGAATGAGGGAGAGAGACAAAGTTTGGAAAGAAGAATGCAGCAGAGACTTAGAGATCAAGACAGAGAAAGAGAGAGAGGTGAAGATGAAGAGACATACCTGGAGCTCAGCTCTGTGCTTAAATAACCAAACCATGTGACCATCATGTACTCATGAGAGATATTTATACACATTATCATTATTTTCAGTGGACTTTGATGATGATATGGGATGTGATGTCATTTTTGTTCTATAGGTTAATTTATTATGTATGATTTTAGATGTTGAAATCTAAATGTGGAATTGTGATTGAAATTTTTTCTGACCCAGAACCTTAACCCTAGTGGTTTGCATGAGTGCACATAGGTCATTTCTTTCCCAGGTTGTTAGCTTCTTTATTTAGTTAGCTTGTGTTAAAGGTATAATGTGTAACATTTTGGAGGATCTGTTCTCTGAAACCGGCGGTGTTGTGGTTAGCACATCTACCTCACAGCAAGAATGTCCTGGGTTCAAGCAAGGGAGTTTCTGTGTGGAGTTTGCATGTTTTCCCAGTGATTGAGAAGGTTCTCAATACTCCAGTTTCACAAATTACAATTCACAAATACACACACTTGCCCTAGGTATGAATGTGAATGGTTGTGTGTGTGTTGGCAAACGGTTCAAGCTGTTCCCCTCCTTCACCCAGAGCCGGCTGAGATAGGCTCCAGCCTCCCTGAAACCCTAGTACGATGAAACAGTTCTGCAAGTGAGTGAATAAATAAAAGAAAAATATTATGAATATTAGAAATTAAGTACATCATTAAGGTGGCACAGTGGTGTAGTGTTAGCATGTCTATCTTCAGCAAGATGGTCCTGGGGTCCAGTCCTGGACTCGGCTCGGGTGTTCCTGTGTGGAGTTTGCATTTTCTCCTGTGCTTGCCTGGTTTTCTGGTGGTACTTTTTACCACAGTTCAAAAACATGCACATTAGGTGAATTGGCTGTTCCAAATTGCTCCAGAAGTGAATGTGAGTATGAATGATTGCGTGTGTTGGCCCCATGTGCTGGCGAGCAGTTCACAGTGTACCTCGCATTCAACCAGAGTCTGCTGAGATAGGCCTAGTAGGATTAAGCAGTTCAGCAAATAAATGAATCAATAAATATTATCAGAAAGTATTCCATCAGGACAGAAGGTTTCCTTAATCTATAATCAGTTAAAAAAAAAAAAAAGGTTGAGTTTTGGAACCTTTGAATAAGCTGTTCATATCTACATGGGGAGCAGATCTCATCTCATGGAGGCCGCCATCTTGCACAGCCATGTTTCTCCAGTAGTCCATAACCATACAGGCTTTGAAGGGGAAGGGTCAGGAATTAAATTTCAATTAGTTGCAGTCTGGTACCTTTAATTTATTCACATGGTTTGCTCTTTATCTTTTAAACACTGATTATACGAGGGTCATACCAAAAGTAATGCAAAAGTTGGCATAACTTTTTTTGTTTTTTTATTACCTGACAATAACGGTTCAAATTATATTTGTAGAGCAACTCTTTCTCAATACAAGGGTACTACTCAATATAGTCTCCATCACAAGCAATGTATTTGCGGCAGCTTTGAACCCAACTCTCGAATCCTCTTTGAATCGTCCACTCGCTGACAATTTGTGCCAGTTGTTGCAGTTGAAGGTCTCTAAATGCGTGGTTTGTCTTCAGTGCTGGTTTCTCCTTCTTTAAACTTCTTCATCCACCTGTTCACATTGCTCGTCATTCTACATTCTACTGTAGGAGCCTACAGTGGATGTTGGACAGCCTGCCCCCTTCCTTCGTCAAAAACTCAATGACGGCCCGTTGCTTCTGCTTGTAATTCATTAGGTACCTGTTACGAAAAAGAAGGGTTATTATGGGTTATTATAGAGGAAGAGTTGTTCTAAAACATGTATAATTTGAATGATGTGTCAGTTCATAAAAAGTTATACCAACTTTTGCATTACTTTTGGTACAACCCTTGTTTTACTGAGGCACTAGCGGCACTTCAGAATACTTTAATACAACAATAAATGTCTTAAAAAATCTTTTAAAACATCTAGATCTGTTTAGCTAGCTAGTTCTCTACATGTTTCCTCAGGGTTTTCAATCAGTTTAAAGAATTTAAAACTAAAGATAAACCAAGCCTTTCTCTTCAGCATTTGGTGTTTTAAGGTAGAATTTTAGGAGAGGTTTTTTTTTTTTAATAATTGAAGTGTGCACTTCAGTCTGTTAATTTGTTTACTGTCTCAGGGATGAGAGAATTGCAAAGATAAAAGTGGTGATATGACAAGGCTGAATATTTTATATAACAAAAAAGATGAAGTAAAAGAGTGAAGGGTACACGGTAGTTATTTTTCACTCGCAGTAATGAGGCGAACCCTCAGAATGTCATGTTTTAAGGGGGTCAGTTTGATAAGAACGACTCATCGCACTACTCTGTCACAGATCATCCATTCATTCATTCACTTATCATTCATCCATTCATTCACTGATGATTCATTCTTTCACTGATTCATTCATCCATTCATTCACCGATCATTCATTCACTGATCATTGATTTATTCATTCACTGATCATTCATTGATTTATTCATTCACCGATCATTCATTCACTGATCATTCATTGATTTATTCATTCACTGATCATTCATCCAATTATCCATTTATTAACTGATCATTTATCCATTCATTCATTCACTGATGATTTATCCAATCATCCATTTATTTATTCACTGATCATTCATCCATTCATTCATTCACTGATCATTCATCCAACTATTCATTCATTAACTGATCATTTATCCATTCACTGATCATTCAATAATTCATGCACTGATGATTCATCCAATCCATTCATTTATTCATCGATCATTCATCCACTCATTCATTGATCATTCATCCATTCACTGATCATTCATCCATTCATCCATCCATTCATCCATTCACTGATCATCCATTCATTCATTCACTGATCATTCATCCATTGTTTCATTCATTTTTGCCAAACTGCTAAATCCTATTAGGGTTGCAGGGAGAACGGACTCTGTCTCAGTTGACTCTGGGCAAAGGCAGGGTATATCCTGAACAGCTCACCAATCTATCACACACAACCATTCACACTGATTATTTTTCTTTAATATTTGTTTATATAACATTCAATGACAATATAACAATAATGATAATGGTAATAATAACTATAATAGTAATGATAAAAATAATGATGATAAGAGTAATAATAATAATATGATGATGATGATGATAGTAATAATAATAATAATCATAGTGATGATAATGTTAATAGTAATACTAAGCAATTATTGAATGAAGTGAAGTATGATATGGAGAATAATTTGGTCAAGGTGTTGTTATTGGCTGAGACCACGAGGTATAACACCCTTCACCCTCCTTTTTTAAATGTGAGGCTCCTGACATTAAATTGTTCAACTGGGAAAATTCTGAGATATATGAAAAAAAATTGTGTTATTATTATTATTATTATTATTATTATTATTATTATTAATATCATTATTACTATTACTATTATTATTATTAGCCTGCTGACAATAATGTGCTGTGGTGTCCTGGTTAGCACGTCTGCCTCACTGCAAGAAGTTTTTGGATTCGAGTCCTGGGCTCAGAGATGTCGTTTCTTTATGGAGTTTGCATGCTCTCCTTGTGCTTGCGTGGGTTTCCTCTGGGTATTCTGATTTCCTTCTGCTGTCTAAGAACATGCACTTTAGGCTTTTCCAAGTTGGCCATAGATGTGATTGTAAGTGAGAATGGTTGTGTGTGTGTGTGTGTGTGTGTGTGTGTGTGTGTGTGTGTTGGCCCTGTGATGGTCTGGTGAGATGTTCTATGTGTAACCAAATGTTGACTGAGATTAGGTTAGGTGATTCACCAAATGAGTGAGTGAGTGATATTTGGTATTCAGTGCTGTTTATATATATATAAAAAAACATTTTTGTAAAGTGTGTTTTATCAGATTAATCCACATTAATCAGACCCACAAAGCTTTTGATTGCCTCGTAAACAAAACTACATTCAACACACACACGCTAGATGGTGCTGTTCACTCAAAGATCAAGCTAAATCCTCCAGAGAGTACAGTAAGGCCTTCAGCATTATTTTACTGCAGTCACCTCCAACAATAGTCCAATAATCCTCATTTAACGCATGTGCAGTTATTTATTTATTAGGATGCAGGATTGATTTAGGATCATTAGTATTAATTCATTAAATGACACACTGGTTAATGTTCCTGTGGAGATGCCACATGTAGATATTTAAAAGAGGAGAAGAACTTGGACAGTGGAGTAAAACTTACTAAGTGTTGGCAGTGTGGAAAGTTTCCATTATTGTTTTTTTTTAGAACAATAATACAAGAACAAAATATAAAATAAATAATATTGCACATGGAATAAGATTAAATGTTTTAAAGACAACTAGCAAATAAATATACAGAACAAAAAACATTAAAAAACAAACAAACAAACAAATAAATGAGTAAGGCATGTCACTGCTTTCTTTCTTTCTATTGGAATAGCTGGTGAATGATGATATTTATATGTTTAATTTATGGACTCATCATAAACACTGTCATAATATTTATATATTTAAAAAAAAAAAACAATCCCAAACAAATGAATACACAAAAAAGCTGAAAGAGGGAGAGAGAGGAGGGGGAGGGAGAGAGAGGGAGTGAGAGAGACAGAGAGAAAGAGGGAGAGAGCTGAGTGTTTGATCAGTTTTGTGTATATGGATGATATTGCAGGCTCTGGATTCTGATTTTTGTTAAATGTATACAAACAAATAAGCAAATAAAGGCACGGTACTTCTAATTCATTTAAAAAAGCAGATTATTGGGACTGGGCAACACTCAAAGCTCCAAAAGTAAAATTTTACCTTATGTAAACAAACAAACAAATAAATAAATACATAAAGCCTAAGACAGAGTGAGCTGAGTGTTAATAGAGTATTTGACTCTACTCAAAAATGTGATTTGACCAATCAGATAATACATGAATAATAATAAAATCAAATTCAGAACATGGTCTTCATTACTCAATTATTATGTAAATAAATAACCCCCCCCCCCCAAATGAATGAATGAATGAATGAATAAATTATTAAAATAAAATAAAATAAAAGTAGTCAGATGAATCTTGATCTAAGAGTGTTGAGTTCTGAATTTTACACTTTAGTGAATAAGTAAGTAAATAAATAAATAAATTACAGTTGTGTGAAAAATAACTACACCCCTTGGAATTGTTTTTCTATTTATTCGAATAATAAACATTTCCTATTTTTTTATGCAGAACAGATACAGATGATGTACTTGAACAAGAGCACAAATGAATGAATGAATGAATGAATGTTTTAATCAATTATTTCCCAGAAACATTATTGGATGTAATATTATTCTGTGGAGACAGTAAGAACACATTGTCCTAAGGAGCTAATATCACCCCCTTTATTATAAATAAGTTCTTGTAGGTGTCCACCAGTCTCTGACATCAACATGTCAGTCCCCCCCCAACCTTTCCTTCACCATGCTTCACAGTTGGTATGAGGTTCTTTTCTAGTATACTTGTGAACCATAACTTTGACCAAACCGCTATACCATATGTTTCATTCTTTGAGCTTTTTAGTCTGTCCTAACCACATTATTCTTAAAGTTCTGCTCTGTACCAGTGTGTTTACTGATAAACTGTAATCTTGCTCTAATATTCTTTTTGGACAGAAAAGACTTTTTCCTGGTATGCCTCACATGCAGGTCAAATGGGTCCAGACCCTTTCTGATTCGAGACGTTTGCACTTTCACAACAACAGTTGCAAGAACTGCCTACCGATCCTGTGATGAAATTTGAGGTCCTTGGTGACTCATTATTGAATCTGCTTACATGCTGAATTTTATGGCATCTATGATGATTTTCTTGCACTGGAAAGATTTATTATAAGAAAGAGAGATGTTTTTAAATCCCTTGCCAGACTCATAGATATCTACACCCCACTTTTCTGCAGGCCTTAGAAAGCTCTCACACAGTTCAGTAATAAAGTGAACACCAGACCCTAAATATCAAGTTTAAATAAGACAGGGTCCACCTGTGGCAGCACAGTGGCATACTGCTTAGCATGTCCACATCACAGCATGGAGGTGCTGAGTTTTAGTCTCAGACTTGGCGAGGGATTTTCTGTGCAAAATTTGCATGTTCTCACCGTGCTTGTGTGGGTTTCCTCCGGGTAATCCAGTTTTCTCCCACAGGCAAATGGCATGCACATTAGGCTAATTGGCTGTTTCAAATTGCCACAGCTGTGAGTGTGAATGGTTGTGTGTGTCTTGGCCCTGTAATGGACTGGTGAGCTGTTCAATGTGTACCCCGCCTTTGCCCAGAGTCAGTTGAGACCTGCGACCCTAATAGGATGAAGAGGTTCGGAAAGAATGAATAAAGAAATGAATAAAGGTTCCACTTGCAGGAGGTTCTGAACAATAGTACATATTCTGGAACACCTTTTTCAAATTTTATGGATTGAAGGTGTGATGAATGTAAGGGTGCACTTACTTTTTCCACGTGCCTGATATTTTTTTGTTTGTTTCTTTCTTTTAATTATAAAAAGAACCAAAAAATAAGAAAAATTCATGTGTAATTTCTTGGACATAAACATTACGTGGGGTGTGCTTATTCTTGTACACAGCTGTATCATGTTATGGTATAAGTCATGGTATATAATTTAGTATATGTTATGAAATGTCCTAATTCCAGCATTCATCCATTCATTTTCTAAGCCGCTTTATCATAATTAGGTTCGCGGGGCTCAGCCGATACACCCTGAACAGGCCATTGCAGGGCAACACTCACTAGAGAGAGAATAGAACCAAGGACCTTCTTGCTGTGAGATGAACGTGCTAACCACTACACCACTGTGCCACCATGCCACCCTGTCCTGATTTAGTATGTTAACAATAATAATAATAATAATAAACATTATCAGATATTATAGCTCCAAAATCACACCAGTATCAGTGTGTGTAAATAAACAAGCATGCAAATAAACAAAGAAATTATAAATGTGATGATATTTCTTATCATAAATTAGCAAACAAACAGATAATCAGCAGCCTCAGCAAAATGATGGATGCCTTCGTTAATAATAATAATAATAATAATAATAATAATAATAATAATAATAATAATAATAAAATTGGTGTTGGTTAAAACTTAAAGGTGTTTACTAAAAATAAAAACACCCAGAAATTTTTTTTTTTTTAATCCCACAAAAGAAAAACAACACTACACTGAAAACACTACACTAATTTATTATTAATAGCTTTGCAAAATAGTATGCTTGGGCGTGGATTATGATTGGACCTGGGCGTGGTTTCCATGGTTGGATCCGCCCCTTGAGTCCGGTCCATGGTAGTGTGTGGGCGGGGTTAAAGCGGTGCTGAGTTTAGTGGAGAGCGATGATGATGATGATGATGTGACGGTCCGCGCGCGTAGCTCTGCACACTGGGAAAGAAGCGGCTCGGTGTTTTCGGTTTGAATCTGTGTGTGTGTGTGTGTATGTGTGTGTGTGTGTGTGTAACACCGACTTTAAACAGAAGTGAAGAAGAAAAAAACAAGCAGAAGCAGAAGGAGGGAGAGGCGGAGTGGGACTGAACCCGGGATTAGAGGGACCATGTGAGCGGACAGTCAGGATGGATGTCCAGATGGAGCTCGCGCTCTTACCGCGCTGCTTCCTGCTCCTCGCGCTCTTCTCCCTGCGCGCGAGCGCCGCGCACACAGGTAACACGCTCACACACGCGCGCGCGCCTTCACCCTCTGGATTTCTTTTCTTTTCTTTTTCTGCACGTTTATGAAGTTTTCATGGACTTCCGGCTCGGGATGTTACCGTGAAAGATCATCAGAGAATCCACATGAAAGAGATCGGATCTTCTGATTGAATTCCTTCTGTCATTCATTGCTTTTTATCTAATAACACCAGCTCGCGCTCGCTTTTATCACTCAATCAGACAATACGTCAGTGTTTGTGGTGCAGCGTGTTCGGATAGCACCGACTCGATCCCCAGTGTCACATCGGTGAATCCCTGATGAGTCCTGGACAGCTCCTGCATGCAGAGCGCACTTTCATTCCATGCGCAAGTTTTTATTTAACGCACACATCATAACCCTTTACCTCTCTCTCTCTCTCTCTCTCTCTCTCTCTCTCTCTCTCTTTCTCTCTCTCTCTTGGTGTGCATTTATGTATGAAATAAATATTTATTTGGTTCATTTTTTATTATGCATTTTTATAGGTTTAAATTTTACTATTTAATTTGTAACAGTTAATTATTATCTATTCTAGGGAGATGTTATAGTTTATTTATTTATTTGTTTGTTTGTTTGTTTGTTTGTTTATTTATTTATATTTTTGTCGATGTCATTATTTACTGGTGTTCCCTGAATGCAGTTTGCATTTTAGAACTCTGAGTAATGCCCAGTACCCCAGACTTACTCTCTGTCAGCCTTTTATCTTTCTTTCTTTCTTTCTTTCTTTCTGATACAATCTATCTATCTATCTATCTATCTATCTATCTATCTATCTATATATCTATCTATCTATCTATCTATCTATCTATCTATCTATCTATCTATCTATCTGCTCCCTTCTTTCTTTACCTGGTACAGATCCAATCTTTTTTCTCCTTTTTTAAAATTCTACACTGTGATGACTGCATGGTTCGTTTGTGCAATGTGTTCATGTTGATCAGCAGTGTGGTGTGACATCATACTTCCTTTCCTAGAAAACAGAAAAGAAATGTCACACTGGACACATTTTTTTCTGTCCGATCCAGTGGTTTAGCTTAGAATGTTTCAGCAATTTTTGTGTCTGGGTGTGATGATGATGAGTGAGTGAGTGTGTGTGTGTGTGTGAGATAGATTGAGAGAGAGAGAGAGAGAGAGAGAGAGAGAGAGATATTACATGCCGGTCCATGCACGTTTTGATATTTTGAGTATAACCTGATTGAAATCAACCTTAAGTTTTGGATCTTAATGAACGTGAGATGGGTCTAGGACTCTCACAGGATTTACAGCTAATTAAATATTTACTACATTTCAAAGGATGACTGTCCACATGGTGTCACTGCAGTCCCTGTTTCCTCCACTTTCCCCTCACTCTCCAACAACGAAAATGTGTCAATTGTGCGCCTCAGACACGTCACGTTACAATTTTATTTCTGATTACTCAATGATTAAAATGTAAAGTGTTAACAGCAACGTCATTCATTTCATGTGAACAGCTGTCGAACAAGTATTGCAGGCTGTAATAAAAGATGTGTTTAAGAAAATGGTTTCATTCCTAGACAGAGAGCTGCTGTTTTCAGAAGTAATGGCACCCCTGTTTGCCCTCTCACCTTTATTTGCTTCTCTTGCTTTTCATTCAAAGCTTGCCTCATTCCATTCCTTTGTCGAACACTCTGTTCTCGAGCTTTATCGCTGTAGGACCATGTGACCCTTCTGCCACCCCTCAACCACCCACAACCCCAGACAGAAATCACAGGAAGCCAACTTCAGGCCAAAATTAAATGATAATAAAGTTATAAAATATGGACTAAAAGCCTGGAGAGCATTGGGATTGTTGTGCGTTTTTTTATTTATTTATTTATTTTTTTTATTCAATATAACAGATATATTTTAAAAAGTAGAATGAGGAATGAATCATTTGAAGAGTCAAATGATTTGATTCAGAGTCATAATAGTAACCCTGCTTCCCGTTGTTCCCATGTTTTATTCCTTTTATAGCATAGCAAACTGGATTGGATTTAAAGACATAGGAGACTCTTTCCATCAATGTTACAATTCATTTCCACGTAACGAGGTTAGCTCCCGTTATCGCTTATGTTATATGTTAAATGTCTATTTTCTCTTTCAAAAAGTATACAAACAAATCAACAAACAAATAAACTTGCAGTTTGTCATGCAACAAAGCAAAACATAAAATCAAAACACGAAAACATCTCTCGACCAATCAGATTTCAGAATTCAACGGCAATGCTCAGTTGCTATTGTTTCTATATGGTAGTAAACTACCAATAAAAACAGGTGATATGTGTGTTGTATCTCCTCTGCTCTCCTTCTGAACATATTCACCAAGCTTTTTTTCTAAAGTAGTTTTATTTTTTGTTGCTTTGAATAGGTATTAAATTCAGCATCTCTGATCCCTTGATCCCTCCAACCTGTCTTGTGTAAACTGCTCTGAAATTCTTTCTCTCTTTCATTACACCCGAATGCCAGTGGCTGTAGTCGAACCAGCCTGACCTTCGGAGTGGGTGACCCTCGTGCTGTGGTTTCTCAAGACTATCAGGAATAAACTCAGGGAAAATCTGTGCTCAGGCTTTTCTTTTTTCACTCTCCCAGAGTGTACCTTCACTACAGAATAAATTGGTTTATTTTACTTTGGGACTGCAGAGCTGAATGGCAAATATATCGGCTACCAGTTACCCTTTTAAAGTCTAACTGAGCGTGCTGGATCTATTAGGACATTCTGAAATGTTTTTCTATAATAATTGATAAGATTATTATTAAATATATTTTACACATCTCTTACTGCTTCCTTTTGAGGTGCATGGATATACTTACACATATTATTATTATTATTATTATTATTATTATTCATTCATTCATTCATTTTCTGAACCGCTTATTCCTAATTAGGGTCGCGGGGAGGCTGGCGCCCATCTCAGCCGACTCTGGGCAAGGCCAGAGTACACCCTGGACAGCTCACCAGGCCATCACAGGGCAAAAACATGCTGACGGCTATGCAGCCTACTCTTGAGGAAAGTCAGCAATGGTTCTTTCACATGCCTCTCACCACAGACAGTGAGAGACATGGCTGGCCTTTGACAACAGTTAGTTACACTGGGGGGACAGCAGTGACAACCCGTTAATAGTGAGGCTTGAACCCCCGACCCCAGTGAGTCACGGAATCAGGTATCAGAAAGTCATGTATCAGAGAGTCAGGGAATCAGGTATCAGAAAGTCATGTATCAGAGAGTCAGGGAATCTGGTATCAGAAAGTCAGGTATCATTGAGTCAGGGAATCTGGTATCAGAAAATCAGGTATCATTGAGTCAGGTATCAGTGAGTCAGGTATCAGAGAGTCAGGGAATCAGGTATCAGACAGTCATGTATCAGAGAGTCAGGGAATCTGGTATCAGAAAGTCAGGTATCATTGAGTCAGGGAATCTGGTATCAGAAAGTCAGGTATCATTGAGTCAGGTAACATTGAGTCAGAGGATCAGGTATCAGAAAGTCAGGTATCAGTCAGTCAGGGAACCAGGTATCAGTGAGTCAAGAATCAGGCATCAGTGAATCAGGTATCAGAGAATCAGGGAATCAGGTATCAGAAAGTCAGGTATCAGTGAGTCAGGGAACGAGGTATCAGTGAGTCAAGAATCAGGCATCAGTGAGTCAGGTATCAGAGAATCAGGGAATCAGGTATCAGAAAGTCAGGTATCTGTGAGTCAGGGAATCAGGTATCAGCAAGTCAGGTATCAGTGAGTCAGGTATCAGAGAGTCAGGGAATCAGGTATCAGCAAGTCAGGTATCAGAGAGTCAGGGAATCAGGTATTAGAAAGTCAGGTATCAGTGAGTCAGGGAATCAGGTATCAGCAAGTCAGGTATCAGAGATCAGGGAATCAGGTGTCAGTGAGTCAGGTATCAGGGAATCAGGCATCAGTAAGTCAGGTATCAGAGAATCAGGGAATCAGGTATCAGAAAGTCAGGTATCAGTGAGTCAGGGAATCGGGTATCAGCAAGTCAGGTATCAGAGATCAGGGAATAAGGTATCAGTGAGTCAGGTATTAGAGAATCAGGGAATCAGGTATCAGTGAGTCAGGTTTTAGGAGATCAGAAAATCAGATCAAAGAGAATCAGAGAGTCAGGTATCAGAGAATCAGATAAAACAGAATACTGGAATCAAGTACCAGACTGTCAGGTAACAGAGAGTCAGTTATCAGAGAAAAGTCAGAGAATCAGATAAAATAGAATCAGGGACTCAAGTATTAGAGAGACAGGGTAGAGAATCAGATAAAAACTATCAGAGTAAGCTATTCTGATTAAAGGAGTCAGATTAAAACAGACACTGAATCAAGTGAAACAGAGAGTCAATGTATCATGTAATCAGGGAATCAGAGAATCAGGTATGAGTTGGTATTAAAAGTAGGGTATCAGGGAGTCAGGTAATATATATATTTTGTCACTGTCTAAAAGTGGAGGTTCCCATAAATATCTCTATTTATAGGTGCTATAAAAGTAGTGTGGCTCATTTAAAGGCTGAATCAACTTCAGCGCTGGAGAAAATAAAATAAATAAATCTAGCCTGCATTTCCCAACTGCAGTCTAAAGCGAAAGCAGGAAAGGTTAGCACTAAGTTTTCTTTTCTGTGTTCATTTGTATCACCTGTCTTGTGTTTATAAATCTGTTTAATGGGTCTCCCGTAGTCCAAAGACATGCACATTAGGCTAACAAGCTGTGTCAAATTCCCCCTAGGTGTGAGTGTGAATGGTTGATGTGTGCATTGGACCTGCAATGGTCTGGTGAGCTGTTAAGGGTGTACCCCGCCTTTGCTCAGTCTCGGCTGAGGTAGGCACAGCCTCCCCATGACCTTAATAGGATTGAGTGGCTTGGCAAATGAGTAAGTGAGAGTATATGATTCATTCATCCATTCATTTTCTAAGCCACTTAATCCTAATTAGGGTTGCGGGGACGCTGGCGCCCATCTCAGCCGACTCTGGGCAAGGGCGGCTACACCTTGGACAGCTCGCCAGGCCATCCAGGGACAACACCCACACAACCATTCACATTCACACTCTCACATGTTTTTGGACTGTGGGAGGAAACCGGAGTACCTGGAGGAAACAGAAAAATGCCCGAGCTGGGAATCGAACCCAGGCCTTCTTGCTGTGAGGTAGACGTGCTAACCACTATGCCACCGTGCCACCGGAGTAAATGATTTTGAATATAATTTAACAACATATTGTTAGTTAGGGCTGTTATTCCATTACCAACAGTACCCAATTAGGCCCACAGTAATTGGTGTAAACTGTCATGGTGACCCTTCCTGTTTGGTTGTGTTTATAAGGTGAAGTGCATAAGTGGTTGTTCTACAAGGTTAGTAGCATACTGCATATATATATTTTTAAGTCTTTAAAATTATGCCATTTCTTTATTGTGGACCAATAAACTGGGACATCTGTGTCTATAGTGAACGAGGAGATAAATCTGAAAGGCTTCCCTTCAGAAATATAATGCTTTGTTGCTGTTTTTGTTCCTTGTGCTGCTTGAAGGAAGGGTCTGTATTCTTCTTTACTTAGAATTCCTCAGAAGACAACTCTCCAGCGATTTCCTTTACCGACCAAGCTGGAGAGTGGCATCTCTCCCGAAAGATTCCCTTAAAGAATCAGTACTCCTCTCATCCTGTCGCCTTCTACTTGCTTTTTCACTTGTCCTCTCTAGTGTCCACAATTTAGCATCTTATTTTAGTTATTTATGAAGCATATTGATTAATGTGTAAGGTTTCCTGGTACTCTCACTGTGACTAAAGACAGTGAAGAGTTAGTAATGCAGTAAACACAGTAACAGAATGCTTCAGAAACTTAACAATGTCTCACATTTGGGAATTCATGTTATTATGGCCAACTGTAGTGGTTAGGGTGCTGGGCTTATGATGGAGAGGTTGTGGTTTCAAATCCTGGTTAGACCCCCACCATGCTAAGACCCCTGGGCAAGATCTTAACAACAAATGTGCCTGTGTCCACCCACAAGTATAAATGGGTACCAGTAAAAAATACTGGAAAGGTAACCTGCGATGAACTAGCATCCCATCCAGGGGGAGTTGAATTCCTAGTTACTTCATGCTACAGAAACCCAGATAAGCTCTGTCTGTGATTAGCCAATGGAGGCTTGGGTGTAAAAAGTCCAACAGACAAACCTATGGCCAACAAACGTTGACTTATTTGATGTGGAGGTTTAAAAGGTCTTGTTCTAATTCCCAACTTCATCCTGTGACTCTACCCCAATTTTTGGAGTACCCTCAACTAAGGGGTTAATATTCTCCCAAGAAATGGGATGTCACTTGTTACGTCATCAGTAGCCAATGTTGGTTCACATGTGATGCACATATATAACCACACTACATGACTCCAAAAGCAGCAGTACAAGGCTTGAAATTAGGATTTGGCCAAAATAAGGTGCAATTATGGTTACCACCTTACTTCTAATGTCTTTAGAAGAGTGCATATATTGTCACACTATTTAGTTGTTGCAACGCAAAGTGTAATTTTTGTGCACAGACAAAACTGTACCAAACGAACCATCTCTCTGTCCTGCAGGTTTGGGTTATAGTAATTTTTCTTTCATTATAATCTCCATTGGAAAATTCTGCCATATTCATGTTTTTGTTTCAAAAACTGACATCTGCTGTAGCACATTTAGGCCACACCCACGAAAACTGGTCTCTATAGACAAACTTGCTTTCTGTTGACTTTTTATCAGCTATCATTTTCTCCCACAGTGGGCATGGTCTGCTGGATATGACACATCGTGCTCCACTTCTATGTTCCATTTTTCACACAACTCCATTTAAGCAAACCAGCACTCAGAAGCTAATAACATTGTCCATGATTTGTTGGCATTTCACGGTTTGCTGGCTAAACTTACATTCCTTTTACCAAATAATGCATCATGTGCCCTAATTAATAACCACATTAAACACAGTAATGAAGTATAATTACTTATGGACTTTCAGTCTCTGCTACACAATAACACACTGAAGTATTTTCCATTCATCTGGAAGGAAAATAAATGGAGGGCTTTATCCACTACCACCAAGATCTAATTTTCTGTTTCGTACTTTCATTTCCAATAAAAACTCATCGGGGGATGAAGTTTTATTGGAAATGAAAGAACTGATGGTTCAGTGTGTTCTCAAAATGTAGTTTTTTCCCCCCACTGAAGTTTAATATTGGTGTGGAATCAATATAGCAGTGATATACTGAACTGGAACAGAACTTCTAGCATTTAACTCCTTTTCCAAAATGTTCTGTATAAAATACGATACTTATGGAAATTCAGCTAGTATGGAAAAATGTCTAAAGGTATAAAGTGATTATTTAAAGAAACCCTTAATTCAAACTGTATAACTGGCGATGAGGTACCCAGATTTTATTTCGAATAACTTATATCAGAACAATAAAAATGAATGGCACCCTATAAACGGGAAAGTTTCTCCAGGGTAGCTGGTTCTCTGCAGGCCCGATGCTCTGCAGTTCTGTACACTAAAAGCTAGTGGGCACTCTTTCACCATTGAGTCTGTTTCAGCTCGATGTGAGGTGCGGCTATTATGGAGGTTTGTGGGCATGACTAATTGGATGCAGCATGTTGGTTGGCATTTATTGCTGTTAGTTTAAATACGAACAATATTGGCGCCAAGTAATCTTTTGTAAATTTGGAGGTTTGTGGGCGTGACTAATTGTGAATCAAATGTGCCGTGAAAGTGCTTGCTCGGCATCTATGACCATGTAAGTAGGAACAATGCCAGTGTTAATGAGTCTTTCATAAACAAGAAGTTTTGTATGGCTAAAATTACCTGTGTAGTGTGCACGCCTCATTTTAATACATTTTAATGATTTTATTTTCATGTCGTAAAGGTTGGGTGTACACATTGATGATTCTGAGAGGCCGTAGTCAATATTGTCTATCTTACCAGGACTCCAGGTGTCCAATACGCCACCTTGGTGTTGTGTGTAATAAATAAAATCACCCTTCACTGGTTTTAAAATGGCACCAAATGCTCAAATGGTGTTATTTGGCAGATCTGGTCCAGTTTGTTGAATGCCAACTTTCTGACATGGCAGTGATTTTTCTGCTATCTGCGCCAGGTCATCTGTTGTTTGAGCCCATATGGTACTTTGTCCTAGGGCTTAGGCCAGCTGGGTTTAGCGACTCACAACATGACTGACCGGGGTTGGGGTAGTGTGGTGTATTGTGGGGGGGTTCTATTTGTGTTGTGAAATATCATTACTGTGTATTTTCTTTCAACAGATGGCAGACATTAAAAAAAGGGAAAGATAGAAAGAAGTCTTTAAACCTTTAATTAAGGTTAGCTAGCAATGCCAGCTGTAAAATGATTTTTAGCAAACAAGCTAGCCAATTAGCCCTTTGAGTGGAGGTAGTATTTCGAAAAAGTCAAAGATTCTTTCTTAAAGATTAAATTAGTAATATCAGTAATTGAATTCTTTATAAGATGATGTGGAGCAGCAGATTCAACACCCGCCAGCACGCACCACCACCAACACATACACACATCAGTTGATCTCAGCCTTTAGAACTTACACCATCAATCAATAGGTGATGGGTTCGATTGGATATTTACCCTTATGTTCCTCCGAGTAAGACTTTGCTTGCAGTAGGTCAACAAGATCAGCCAGATAGAAACATGTAAAGAAAACATACGAGTTCATGTATTATTAATGTCCCACTGTAAGAAAGGAGCTGTCAGTAAACCCTTCATATTTACAGATCTACAGGTGCCAGTATAATATGGCAAAATCTTCACGTATTTTATCCTGCTAGAAATTCTATCCAGCAACATCAACATTAAAAAATAACCCTCTAAAATATATTTTTTTAACTAAATACCTTGACAGCTTGGAATGTTTTGCAAATGATTCCATCCTTACTCCCTTTTTTTGGCTTTCAAACTTTCCATAATAGGAACACAGTGAGAACTGTTTTCACACAACGTTTTCAAGAATGTTGCAAGAATGGCATGTTTATAGCATTAACATCAGAAAAACGTTTTAAAGAATCGCTTTATGTTGAAAGTGCTGATCACCACCTAGTGGCTTTTTTGTCACTGTTGAGTTTATTACCTGAGGTCTCTGGTTGTACTACAGTGCAGTTAAACACTTGATACAAATTGGTCAGAAGGCATGTGCATAGTTATATTAATGTGCTAGTGCATAACGTTAATGTGTGTTATCATTAAAAACAGTGATGTTCTCTAATAATATTGGAAGGGGTATCACATTGATGTGGTACATTTAAAAAAAGCCCTTTGAATGTATCACATCAATGTAATATCCCTTTAAATTTTGGATGCATACTGTATTCTTAATGTAAATTTGGTTTACCTGATTTTCACCAAAGAAAAGCAGACTGGAATGAAAAAATATTAAAAGAAAAAAAATGTTACATAATAAAAAATGAATGAATGAATGAATGAATAAATAAATAAAAAATAAATAATAAATAATAATAATAATAATAGGGCAGTGGTGGCCCGGTGGCAGGGTGCTGGCTTACTGACCTGAAGGTTGGGGGAGTTCAAGCCCCACTATCACCAAGTTGTCACTGCTGCCCCCCCAGTGCAGCTAACTGGGTTAGGTTCAAAGGCCAGCCATGTCTCTCACTGTCTGTGGTGAGGGGCATGTAAAAGAATCACTGCTGTCGTTTGTAAAGAGTAGGCCATTGGGTTGCCGTCAGTATGTTTCTGTCGTGCGATGGCTTGGCAAGCTGTCCAGGGTGTACTCTGCCCTCACCCAGAGTCGGCTGAGATGGGCGCCAGCCTCCCACGGGACCCTAATTAGGATTAAGCGGTTCTTTAAATGAACGAATGAATAATAATAATGATAATAATAATAATAATAATAATAGGGGCAGTGGTGGCCCAGTAAGAGGATGCTGGATTACTGATCCCAAGGTCAGGGGCTCAACCCCCACTATCAACAGGTTGTCACAGCTGTCCCCCGTTGGAGCTAACTGGGTTATCAAAGGCTGGACATGTCTCTTACTGTGTATGGTATTACCATAGCTAACCATTGCTGATTTTCATCAAGATTAGGCTGCATTGCTGTCAGCGAGTTTCTGCCCTGCGATGGCCTGGCAAGCTGTCCAGGGTGTACTCTGCCATCGCTTAGAGTCGGCTGAGATGGGCGCCAGCCTCCCTGCGACCCTAATTAGGATTAAGTGGTTCAGAAAATGAATTAATGAATAAATGAATAATGATGACGATGATGATAAAAATAATAATAATAATAATAATAATGATAATAAGAATAATGTGGTTGTTAAATTGTTCAGTATTCACTGATGTGAACTTCTTACACAAAATTTGTACTGAGAGAAAAGCCTCTGAAGTTAATGAACATATACTCAGTCTGATGTCTGTAATTAGGGTAATTACCAAAGCAATCCCAACAATTATGCAAAATTAACCAATTAGTAGTTTTTCTGCATGTGGTGAAGCTTTTTTCTTCTTTCTTATTTATTTAAGTATTTTTATATGGTGGTGTAGGGATTAGCATGTCCGCCTCACAGCAAGAAGGTCCTGGGTTCATGTCTTGGGCTTGGCGAGGGCATGTCTTTGTGGAATTTGCATATTCTCCCTGTGCTTCCTGTTCCTCCGGGTACTCTGGTTTCCTCCTACAGTGCAAAGACATGCATGTTAGGCTAATCCGCTGTTCCAAATTACCCCTAGGTGTGAATCTGTGTGTTTGCCCTGCCATGGTCTGGTGAGCTGTTCAGGGTGTACCCTGCCTTTGCCCAGTGTTGGCAGAGATAGGCTCTAACAAAGCGTCAGTCACAATCACGTGACTCAACTTTCAAAGTTCCCTCTTAACCACTAAGGCATCAAGAGAGTGAAGCTATCAAAAACTCACCACACAAATTTATATTTGTGGCATTTACATTTAAAACACTTGTTAATAATCTAGCTAACTTAGTTGGCTAATTTATCACAAATTACAACCAGTCCTTTCCTCCCTTTATCTCATCTCTCCTCACTGCTTCTCTGTCTCTGCTTCGTGATATCCATTACAGAAATCATGTGACTTTGTTTCAGTTTTAGTATAAAGTCATAGCATATAATGATAAAATGTGTTCTAAGTGCCTATAATTCTATCATACAGACAGGAAAACCCTAAGATGTAGCTAAGATAGCAAACATGTAGCAAGAGTGTCAACTTCAAATAGAAGCTATAGTTTACGCACACATTCTGTCTCAGCGCAGGACAATGAACTTTAACTCATATGCAGCGGTCCCATGTGTCAGTGCATGACTCTTAGTGCACTTTCAGGTCTGGTAACGTGATACAACAACAGTTAGTTTTAATTTTTAATGAAACCAAATAATATTATTATAACATTATATGCCAGGTGATGTAATCATCAGTATGTCTGTCCATCGAAATTAATTATCAGAATAGATTACATTTCAATTCCGCGCTATGCAAATAATTAAGGGAAATTATTAGGGGTGATGTTGGAGTGATCAGGGGAATGTTAGTGTGAATATTTGAAAGTCCCACCTCAGAAATGTTCCCCCCAGCACAAATCTGGAATATTCCAGAATAATGTTGTCTAGACATTTAAAACCTGCCCAGATGCAAGTCTTTGTTGCCTGGTATTGAAAAACTCTTTATTTTGAGTCTTAAACACTTTTAATTTTGGAGCTGTGTTTCTCCCCCAATGCTGAACCAATTTTCATCAGGTAAATAGTTTAATAAGTTAAATTAAACTTAACCCACCACCCCTATTTTTCCCCCAATTTAGTCGTATCAAATTCCCACCCGTCAAGTATTGCCTTCCCTATCACACAACCCCAACCAAACATGGAGGGGCGTAAGCACATGCCCCCTCCGTGATACATGATGCTGCCACCCGCATGCTTATTTGGTGGCAGCCTAACACACTCGGAGGGAAAGCGCTATCTGCCCCCTCGTACGAATGCGCTCACAGATGCCCATGATTGGCTGGTGATTGGTATGCCATCCCTCCCTCCCATGAGAGCTGGGCCAATTAGCTCCTATGGACTCCGGATGGAACCAGCATTCTCCAGGTTGAGAGTCAGGCACCTTGTCAATGCGCCATTTTGGAGCCATAAGGTTTTTTTTTAAGTTCATTCATTCATTCATTTTCTAAACTGCTTAATCCTAATTAGGGTCGCAGGGAGGCTGTCGCCCATATCAGCTGACTGTGGGCGAGGGCAGAGCACACCCTGGACAGCTGATCAGACCATCGCAGGGCAGAAACAGGGACAGAAACTCTTTACGAACGACAGCAATGGTTCTTTTACATACCTCTCAGCACAGACAGTGAGAGACATGGCTTGCCTTTGATAACCCAGGTATCTGCACTGGGGGAAGTCCGAGGTAGCGAAGCCCTCGTGGCAAGCTGTCTCTGTGGCAAAGTGCGTCTGGTGGGGCATAAGGTGCGACTGGCTTAGGAGCCTGGCCCCGAGGGGGACCAGGAGGGGGCTTTCAAGATCTTCGAGGCAAGATGGCGGAGGGTGGTTGACAGGGAAGAGGGGGTGGACGAACTTGTGAATGTAGGGGTGGGGGGGGCTAAGGGTGGAGG
>JAQMYF010000009.1:2814773-2836161 GCA_030014195.1 Neosilurus mollespiculum
GTGTGGGACTAGGTTGGGGAGAGGGGAGGGGGATCGGTGGGGGGAGGGGTTGATGTGGGGAATGTGTTTTGATGTGGGGAATTTGTTGTGGGGTGTTGTGAGGGGAGGGGGTTGGAGGTGGGTAATTGTTTGGGGGGAATGGGTGGGGAATTTGGGGTGGGGGGGCTTGCAGGGAATCTGTTGTAAAGGGTTTGCTGGGAGATTTGTCTTCTCTGTTAAACTGGTTATTTTTCTTCTTTTTAATTTGAATGGACATTTATTCCAGGGAATGGACTCTAAGGCATTGAAAGTTTTATTTGGTGGTGGGATGTATTGGTGGGTTGTCTTTACTTTCTGTACCGTGGAAAAGTGTTTAATAAAAAAAATAATAAATAAATAAATAAATAAATAAAATCTGCACTGGGGGGACAGCAGTGACAACTTGGTGATAGTGGGGCTTGAACCCCCGACCTTGGGATTAGTAAACCCCATTAGTAAACCCCACTTTTTAAGTTTAATATGAAAAGTGAATTAATTAAAAATATCAGCAACTTGGTGTGGAGTTAGCCCGGGCAAAAACTGAACTTCTTAATTCAGGCAAAATGTGTTTAAAAAATGAAGATGTCATCAGAGAGCACAGAGCTGAGTGCTGATACGTGTTTTAAGTATCTATTTATTATCTGAATGATTGCAGTGATTTATTATACGAATAATAATAATAATAATAATAATAATAATAATAAAAAATACATTTTATTCTTGGGTGGTATGGTGGCACAGTGGTTAGCACGTCTGCCTCACAGCAAGAAGGTCCTGGGTTTGATTTCCAGGCTCAAGGCATTTCTGTATGGAGCTTGCATGTTCCCTCCGTGTTTGCGTGGGTTTCCTAAGGGTACTCTGGTTTCCTCCCACAGTCCAAAAACATGCACAGTTTTACCTCTAGGTGTGAGTGTAAATAGTTGTGAGAGCATTGGCCACGCGATGGTCTGGCTTGCTGTTCAGGGCATACCCAGCCTTTGCCCTGAGTCGGCTGAGATGGGTGCCAGCCTCCTCGCGACCCTAATTAGGATTAAGTAGCATAGAAAATGAATAAAATGTATTGTTTAAAAAATGTACTGTGGCATTTATACTGGGCCCAGCTCATTTATACTGGGGCATATGCGCCAATAAAAGGGGTGTGGCGATGCCGATTTGTTCAAATATGAACTTTCATTCATTCATTGATTTTCTGAACCGCTTAATTCTAGTTAGGGTCATGGGGAGGTTGGTGCCCATCTCAGCAGACTCTGAGCAAGGGCAGAGCACACCCTGGACAGCTCGCCAGGCCATCACAGGACAGAAACATTCTGACAGCAATGCAACTACTCTTGACGAAAATCAGCAATGGTTCTTTTACATGTCTCCCACCACAGACAGTGAGAGACATGGCCAGCCTTTAATAACCCAGTTAGCTGCACTTGGGGACAGCAGTGACAACCCACTGATAGTGGGGCTTGAACCCCCAACCTTGGCATCAGTAATCCAGCACCCTACCACAGGGCCATCACTTCCCCCAGATATGAACTTTTTGTTCATAATTATGTTTAGAAATATATTTTTTAAAACAACAATATTACATTTTAAATTTTGGATAATTTTAGATAACAGCAACGGATGAAATTTTAAGAGTATCAACAGTTCAACAAAAACTTGATTTTTTTAAAAAACAATATATATAAATAAGTTTTTGTAATTATTAAAATTACAGATAATATACAGAGTTAGTCATTATATATCATCATGAGATATAATATAATTATCATATAATATAATTATATTAATAATAATATAATAATACATAAATTAATAATATAATTATTTTGACTATCAACCAGGAGATCGCTGGTTGGAATCTAAGTTGATGCCACAGCCATATGTGATCAGAAGTCCATGGGAGCTCATTAGCTGAACTCTCACGGTAGAGAGGAAGGGCATACACTCATTTCCCTGTCACTCACAGCGATTACCAGACAACCATGGTTGCCTGATAGGGGGAAGATAGTGCTTTCCCTCTGAAAGTGTTAGGCCATACAGTAGGGAAGCAATACTTGATGGGTGGGAATTGGATTAATTGGGAGAAAAAATAGGTCAATTCTTGACCAATCAGAATCGAGTATTTAAATGAATCATGTAATAACTCATGATATATACAGTGTATTGTAATTTACTTACCTTAAATGTATTTTACCACTAAATAAATAAATAAAAATTGTACTGAAATCATAGTAGCACTCTTGATGAGGGAGATGGATAATAATACAGCATCTGTGTTTCTTCCATGGTGGGTTTGGTTATTTTTCCTTGTGTTTCTAAGTCCATGTCGAATATTTCAGCGGACCACCGTGTGTGTACTGAATGAGAGTGTACAGCTGGTGGTGTAGTTTCATTTATCATTTAAACGGGAGCGGGGCTTGATAGAGGACCTGGAAGCTGTGCTACCCTCTTCCCTGTCACACACACAGACATTCAGTTTGATGAATGAACCACTGTTTGGTTGTTCATAAAAACCCCTTTTGATACTGCTAGGGAGTCGAAACTCCTGTGATTCCTGCAGTCTCCTAACCATCTCATGTAACTTTTTTAGGAATCCTAACAAGTCAGAGGATTGTGTAGGAATGAACAACTACAACTGATAACCTTAACCTTCAACATTTTGAATGTTTAAGGTCAGGGGTTTGTGTTGTAAGTGAGGGGTGAGCTATATATTACCATTTCACCAAGTTTTGGTGCTCATCACTTATCAATAACATTTATACAGTTTAATAATACAAAAAATCGTTGGCAATGTATTTTACCACAGAATAGCTGGTCTGTCATATAAACTATTATAAACTTTAATAGTATCTTTATATGTTCTACATTTAACTTGAGTAAGTGTGGTCAATGTGGTCACTTCCTACTCCTACCCTTTGTCATAGGTGTCACTTCCTACCCCTTAGCTTTGTCAGTGGTGCCATTTCCTATTCATAACCTTGTCAGTGGCATTACTTCCTACCCCTAACCTTTTTGTTGTGTGCCACTTACTACTCCTAACTTTGTCAGTGGTGTCACTTCCTACCCCTAACATTGTTGTGTGTCACTTCCTACTCCTAACCTTGATGTGTGTCAATTCCTTCCCCTAACTTTGTCAATGGTGTCAGTTCTTACCCTGACTTTGTCAGTAGTGTCACTTCCTACCCCTAATCTTGATGTGTGTCAATTCCTACCCCTAACCTTGTTAATGGTGTCACTTCATACCCCTAACCTTTTTGTTGTGTGTCACTTCCTACCCCTAACTTTGTCAATGGTGTTACTTAATACCCCTAACCTTGATGTGTGTCACTTCCTACCCATAACCTTTTCAATGGTGTCATTTCATACCCCTAACCTATTTTTTGTGTCATTTCCAACTCCTAACCTTTTTGTTGTGTGTCAATTCCTACCCCTAACTTTGTCAATGGTGTAATTTCCTACCCCTAACCTTGTTGTGTGTCATTTCCTGCCCCTAACTTTTTCATAGGTATCACGGCCTAGCCAACCTTACCAATGGTGTCACTTCCTTCCCCTAACCTTTTTGTTGTGTCATGTCCTATCCCTAACTTTGTCAGTGGTGTCACTTCCTACCCCTAACCTTTTTGATGTTTCACTTTCTACTCCTATCCTTGTCAATGGTGTCATTTCATACCCCTAACCTTGTCAGTGGTCTACCCCTAACTTTGTTGTTGTTTGTCACTTCCTACCCCTAACCTTTTCAATAGTGTCTCCTCCTACCCCTGACCTTTTCGTTGTGTGTCACTTCCTAGCCTTTACTGCTAGCGTTGTTAGTACTCCTAACTGCAGTAAACTTTTTTGAGACATTTTATGTTATGGGGCAGTGGTGGCCTGGTGGTAGGGTGCTGGATTACTGATCCCAAGGTCAGGGGTTCAAGCCCCACTATTAACAGGTTGTCACTGTCCCCCCAGTGCAGCCAACTGGGTTATCAAATGCAGGCCATGTCTCTCACTGTCTGTGATGAGAGGCATGTAAAAGAATTGCTGATTTTTGACAAGAGTAGGCTGCATAGCTGTCAGTGTGTTTCTGCCCTGCGATGGCCTGGTGAGCTGTCCAGGGTGTACTCTGCCTTCGCCCAGAGTTGGCTGAGATGGGCGCCAGCCTCCCCTCGACCCTAATTAGGATTAAGCGGTTCAGAAAATGAAGTAATTTTATATTATTTTTGTTTAACTGAGAAACAAAATCATGTTGGAGTATACTGTATATCATACATAACTAAATATACAACTTTAGGTTAGTATAAGGCTCTGCAGTGTTTCATGTCCTGACAAATGATCATCTGTGCACAGAGATCATTTTGGCCATAAATATACAGAAATTTGACATTTCCTCTCTTTTGGACAGCAGAATCATCCCATGAAGGCCTTGGGAATTGAGCTGATGAGTTGAGTCATGAGCAGTTGAGTTGCGTTATGTTATATGACTGGTGAAGAAAGCTAAATTTTGCATTGATGCAGCTTTCCAAGAATGGATTCTGTATCCATCTAAAATGCTACTGTAAACAATTCAGCCTCGTTCCACATCCAAAATGGTGGCTCAGTTAAGATGTGTTATGATGATAGTTTGGGATGCTTGGGGTACCAAAACTTTCTCATTATTTCCTCTGCTGGACTAAGGCAATGTATAACATGACTATGGTTTCAGTGTTGTACATGCTCTGTACAATGAATACAATTCCACACTATGAAAATACTTTTAGAAAAGATAAAAAAGACTCTTTTTATACATACACTGTATAAAAACCCATGTTTGGTAAAATAGATTTTTCCGAATAAAAGACAGAGAATAGAGAAGTGCGTTTTCTTTCAGCATCACCATCTACTAGTCTCCATTCAGAATGAAGAGACTCTCAGCTCTTTTCTTTTGCTTCTCATGGCCACACTTACATATCCTAGGCCTTCTGCGTTTGCCTGACATTCAGCTATGATGAATAAATAATAGCGTATAGCCCTTTGCTGTAAATCCGCTTTGATTGGTTTATCACTTGCCCAGAAATTGTTCTCTGTGAGCAAATTCTATTTACAGTAGAGAGGTATAGAGAATCATTGTTCATCCAGAATTGTTCAGCGTAGACATGCAAGATGAGCGGTGATCCTCTGTGACCCTGAAGACTGTGTTTTGGCTTCAGCCATAACTGTGTTAACCTCAATTGAATCGTAGGCAGTGAGTGCTTTGTCTGCATGAATGGACACATTAGCCTTCAGAGGCGTTTGTGACCTCCCGAGGAAATGGCTCAGAGCTGTTTTTTTCAATCATTTCCTCCTGACCCAATGTCTGAAGGACAGAAATAAACAAAACTATTACACGCATATATATCTTGGAGTAAAAAAAAAAGGCACTGCTTTTTTTAACAAAAAATGGGAAGCCCTGGAATTGATAAACCACCTAAAACTTTATAAAAAAATTTGATTTGTTACATACTGAGTTTTTGATTTTTTTTTTTTTTTTTTTTTTTTTTGCCTTTGGAGACTCTGTCACTGATTTATTTGCCGAACTGCTTATTTCTACTAACGTTGCAGGAAGGCAGGGGCACATCTCAGCCAACACTGGGCGAAGACGTTGTAGACCCTGAACAGCTCGGCAGACCATCACATCTACCTTTGGAGATGTTTATGACCATTTCAATAGCCATGCCATATGTTTTGTAAGATTCTCCTTCATTTACTAAGTACAAATTAGCCATTTATTAGTTTATTAATGCTAATTAGTAATAGCGGAAATAGTAGTGGCAGTGGTGTAGGGGTTAGGGTATTAGGTTTATGATCAAGAGGTCATGAGTTAAAATCCCATCAGACCCCCATTGTGCTTAAACCCCTGGGCAAGGTCTCAACCACAACTGTGCTCCATCCACCCAGCAGTAAAAATGGGTACCAGTTAAAATACTGGAAAGGTAAACTGTGATGAACTAGAGTACCATCCACAAGGAATTGAACTCTGAGTAGGTTTACACTACAGAAACTAAGATTAGCTCTGGCATGATGAGCCAATAGGCCTGGGCATTACAGACTTTACCTAGTGATGACAGGCAATAATTATTCTGACTTTTGGTTTCTCATCACAACATTGAGGGTTCAAGACCCTGTTGGGCCTGCAAACTCTAGGGGCCCTGTATCACGGCTTGCCCTGCTTTGAGACTTTGCTCTGTGGGTGGGATGGCTCAGTGTGATCGTGTCCCTCACTGTGACATTAACACAGAGTGTGTAGGTCATGTGACACACTGACAAAGAGACTGAGGGACAGAGGAACACAGAGTCCGGCCCCCAGTAGAGAATTCTTAAGTTGCCTGCTCATTACATGGGACATCCTACAATAAGGTTACTGAGAAAGTAAATTTGCCTTTGGCCTCAGAAATGTATGTTTGTTTAAATACATTGAAACAAGTCACAAATTTCCATTGGGTATATGTATTTCTTCACACTGATTTATGGTAATCAGATAATAGTTCATTGACATGGTATAGCTGAACTAGAAGTGGTCACAAGTCACTTTTTGCAAGTCTGAGTTAAGTCTCAACTCCTTCAGTTGAAGTATGGGTCAACTCTGAAGTCTCTGAGCTGCAAGTCTTCAAATCTAAAGTCTTTGAACTGAAATTTAAAGCTGACCTTCCACCAAAAGACTTTTCAAGTCATTTCACTGTGACAGACAGTGATCTTGGGCTGTGTCATACTCCTGTCATCTCAGTCGTTTGGTAGTTAAGTCAGGCTTTCTCTCATATACTAAAAATATTGTGGATAAGGTTTTAGTCTTGGCTTATGGAAATAGTTGTGTCCACATTGTCAACAACCAATAACTGAGCATTCTCAGTGAGCATAACAGGAACATGATAGGAAATAATCTCAGTAGGAACTCTGCAATATTGCAAATAGTGACCCAGCAAGATCCCTAGTCTTGGAAAAATCTAGTCTCTGACTAAATTGTTTTACTGTAAATATAAAAAGTCCTGGGGTGGTCTTGCCTACCTCTTCTAGTGTATGCATAGATCAAGACTTAGTCCACTTGGCTTCAGGTTTGAACCATTTGTAAAGATTTTTTCAGAAATACAAGTCTGGTTCAAATCTCAAACTCTGAAGAAGGAAGAACATGCCAGGTCTCAAATCTTGAAATGTCAGGTGTCTTAATTATCCAATAAATATTAAACTCTATAATATTTTAAATAATTCTAAATAATCAAATTATAAAAGGTAAAGTTTGGGCACCTTAACAAGCTGCCCCCTTGGAGACTCTGGGACAAACCCAGGACCTGCTGGAGAGCTTATATTTTGGAGTTGGCTTGAGCTGATTGGTGTCTGGAAGTTGGAAACTGTGAATGGAATAATTCATTTATTAATTTGCCAAACGGTTTAATCCTACCAGTGTTGCGGAAATCCTATCCCAGCTGAATCTGTGTGAAGGCGGGGTACAACCTGAATAGCTTGCCAGTCCATCGCAGAGCCAACACACACAAACCATTAAGAAAACATCCAAATTTCACATCGCCTTCGCCACGCCTGGTACTGTAAGGAACCATCTTCTCTAGGCCCTGCTGGCTCCTCGTGTTTGTTTAATGTGTGAAAGACCAATCAGATTCTATCAGTTCCCAATTTAGCAATGTAATAAAATTAATCAAAATAAGGCTTCACTACATTCTGAGTCCAAACTTCCTGACCTTCGCAACCAGACAAAGTGAGCCCTGTCTGCCATCTGACTCCCAGTTTTATTGTTTCTGCATCTCCATCCTGTTGTCTTCAGGCCACACCTACCCGCATGTCTTGTGCCACTAGGGGTTCACGTGGTTGAACTTACTTGACCTTTACTTGACATCACAGGACATATGTTTTACATATGCATGGAGTACAATATCTATGGAACAACATACATCCTGCCTCACAAAACAAGATTGTAACCTCTAAACATTTACATCATATACTTTGACACCCACCATAGGTTGACAGATTTTTGTCACTAAATATACATAGAAACTGCTGTTCTTACTTACAGAACTGGGGGAGACTAGATTTATATTAACTGGGAATTTTCCTGTGGTCAGCTATAGAATGTCTGAGATAGAAAGCCTGTGTACAAATATGGTAGTCCTTCTACAAACATACGGACAGAAAAATACCTCCAGATTGTAAATAAAAAAATATAACTCTAATAAGTTCTATTTATTCCCCCTTTTTACACCATTCTATGGTGTGAACAACCTTTATATAAACTGTAAGCATGATAATTCATTGCACAGTTAGCCCAAAGTCCTATATGTAAGCCAAGCATTCTTCATTGCACATGAGCCACTGTGCATCAATAGGCTAAACATCACACCATAATTGAAATAGTGATAGCATAAGGAAGGCAACTCTACCCAAACTAAAAATACATGCAATCTTTGATATAATGCAATCTAAACCTTCATGTGAGAGCATTTCCAATTGTACAGAACACCAGAGCAACATTTTGCTTGACCGTGTCTGGAGCTTCTAACCCGTAGCTCAGTCCCAACAACTCACAGCAATTGAATACAATCATAAGACAAAAATAAATAACAGTGAAACCAAAGTGTGAATTCCTGTGGAAAGAACAGGAATGGGGTTGGGGAGGAGAGAATAGAGGATCGGAATATAGAAGATTTGGTATAACTTTTATGATTTTTTTTTTTTTAGCTTAGGTCAGCTTTTGTCCAGCCTCCAATAACCTCTTATGAATTAACCTTACAATTTAACCAAAATTTGCTTTATTTCTCTCAATGTCCATAGTGGAAGATTTGCTAGGGAACAATGTGTCAAATGATGCCAATTGCTTAATCCAGTTGGTTTGTCGACCAGTGAGGTGACTTTCTTCTCTTCAATTTGGCTTGTCCCACTTAGCCTTAAAAGTTTTAATCCACACCCAGTTTCCCACATTGAGTGCATCTGTAACATTGTTTTCCTAGGTCTTCTGGAGGTTCAGCACATGTATAGTAATAATTACTTATTTCTTCAACCTGTTGTGGTCTAATATCCTACTCAAGAGGACTAACTGAAGTTGGTGCGGGCATCTTTCTGCCAGTGAGAAGCTCATGTGGTGACAAACATCTGGATGAGTTTGGTGTCGAACGCACCACCATCAGCACTAATGTTAGAGTGTCGAACCAATTCATCCCTAATGAATGCAAATTTTTGCCAATGAGAACTTTAATGTCCTATTAGCCCTCTCCACTAAGCCTTGGGAGGCTGCGTGATATACTGAGCCAAACTTATGAATGTCACCAAAATGTTTTTCCACTTGCTGCAAATGTTTAATAGCTAAGTGTGTTCCATCGTCCAATCTAAGTTGTCTGGGAAAACCATATTGAAACGAATTCCCTTTGCAGACAATTTAAACTCTAAAACTCTCCAAAGTCCATCTTTTTCTGATGCTACATTTTGTGTCCATCTAGCCTACTCATACCTTCCTGCCTTCTGCTGAAGTTCTTTTATAACTTCCTCTCTCAACTGTGGTGCTTGCTCCTCACTTCCTATCTGCACCATCTGTCTACTTACTGGTCCCTTATATTCTCCTGCTGCTTTTGGTACTGCATCAGCTTCAGATTCCCCTGCACAATGAAACTATTTCCTTTTTAAAGTTCTCTGCATCTCAGTACTGCCAACTTTTGTGGGAAGTCTACATCATCAGTTAATTTAATCATATGTTTCAGATGTTTGATCAGAATATGAGAGGTTCTGTGTTGTCCAATTTTGAACTATAGTACATCAAACACATTTCAAAACTTTTCCATCCTCCCCTTTTTTCTGACAAAGGATGGCATTAACATATCTATCCTTTTCAGAAACATCTAAATGAAACAATGCTGTGTTGTCAGGAGGAGAGAGTGCTGCAGCTGATGCCATAAATTGGTTTGTATGCACAAACACAGCTTCAACTTCAAGTGTTCAGATAAGGGAGGGCTGACAGATTTAAGTCCCCTACTTTATTTACAAGAGGGTGTGTAATGGGGCAGTGTCTGTAGAATAGTCTGGCATGTTTCGGCAAATCCTGTAAGACCAAGAAAAACATAATTTCCCTGACTGTTTGTGGTTTGGGATGATTAAGGATCAATGTCCTGTGTAAAGCTGTAAGTGTTGTGTTAACTGAATTAATCAAGCGGCCCAAAAACTTTACCTATGGTCGAGCCACTTACAGTGGCTTTCAACTGACTTTACAGCAATATATGCTCAGAGCTGCAAGCAAAATGTCATCAACATAATTTACAATCATTATGAAGGCAATTCAAGAGTGGAAAGGTCCTGTTTCAAGCAGTGGTTAAAGAGACCTGGTGAATGAATGAAACCCTGTAGCAACCAAGTGTATGTACAATGGTAGGTAAAAGCAAACATGGCCTGCAACTCAGTTTGTTTCATTGGTCTCAGATCATGTACCATAAGATAATCAGATTTACCTGGTTTAGATACAGGTAAAATAGATGTATTCCAGTCGGACTAAGTTGAGATTAACACTCCAGCAGCAATAAGACCCTGAATTGTAGTTTTATGCTTTGGCAATGGGTACTGTGGCTGTTTTAAAAATAAAAATATCAGATATTTTCAGTTCTCCTATGTGCTCTTCCATACCCTCCTGTCATGCTTCATCATACATTTTCATCCAGCTCTCTTGCATAGTTCAATGTACAATGATAGGGGTCATTAGGGTCAGTGAAAGTTTCTTGAGTCATAATCCATTTCTGCAAAAGTCTGTAGGCCTGATCAACTTCAGGAGTACCAAGACCTGTTGTTAGAAGTCGCCTCCAGTATACATGAGCAGAAAAAACATCAATGCAGGATCAGCTTCAGAATGTTGCATCACCATCAGAGAAGAGTTAGAAGAAGAGCAGCTGTGTTTACTTCCATCTGGAAATATTATTTGTAATCCCATGGAAGAGCAGAGCACTGAAGTAAATGACTTTGTGAGAATATCTTTCCCCATGAGATTCACAGGACACTCTGGTGAGTATAAAATCTGATGTTTAAAAGTCTGTGTTGCAAAATGAGTGATCAAAGGCCTCGTCCTTTCAAATTCAAATTTATTCGTCACATACAAAATCATACACAGTACAATATGTAGTGAAATGCTTGTTCTAAAAATTTAGTGAAATTTTGTCCAATATCAAGGACTTGATCAATATCAAGAAGAAAAAAACAATAACTATAACTATTTGAAGGACATAGTTAAAGGTCGAATATAAATACGAAAATGTAAAATATAAAATAAAAAATATGAAATAAAATATAAAATAAAATATAAAATATATAAAATAAAATATAAAATAAAATATAAATGTAGTGGCAATTTTTTAAGTAATACGGTATGTATCAGTGCCAGTATGCACACAAGATGTCCAGGTGAGTGTGGTTGTTGTGTGCGCAGAGTAGTGCAAAGGTGTACAGAGAGTGCAAATTGTGTGTGCAACAATCAGCTGCGGTAGAATGTAATGTTCATGTGTAGGGTAGGTTTACAAAGTCCAGGTACTAGTGTTCTGGTTGAGGGCCCAAATGGCCTGCGGGAAGAAGCTCCTCCTTATTTGCTCAGTGTTTTGTTTCAGGGAATGGAAACGTCTCCTTGACCACAACAGAGAGAAGAGTCCATTGTTGGGATGGCTGAGGTGCTTTGTTATCTTCCTGGCCTTGGTCCATTACCGATTGCTGCATATAGTGTCCAGGTCAGGAAGCTCGATACAGAGGGTACGCTCTGCTGATCGCACCACCCTCTGGAGAGCTTTCCTGTTTGACACTTCCTTTGTGCTGTTTCCAAACCAGGCTGTGATACTTCCTTTCAATGGTGCAGGTGTAGAAAGTCTTTAGCACCCTTGAGGGCAGTTTAAAGTCCTTCAGGCGTCTGACATGAAAGAGATGCTGCCGGGCCTTCTTCACCAGGGTGTTAATATGACAGGACCATGTCAGGTCCTGTGTGATGTAAAGACCTAGGTACCGAAAACTGTCCACTCTCTCCACTAGAGTCCTGTTGATAATCAGGAGCTGGTAATTCCTCTCCTGCTTTGTGCTGAAGTCCACTATCAGCTCCTTAGTCTTGCTGACGTTCAGGAGGAGATTGTTGTCCTGGCACCATAATTCCAGGTTTCTAGCCTCCTCTAGGTAGGCCGTCTCGTCGTTGTTAGAGATCAGGCCCACCACCACAGTGTCGTCGCAAACTTAATGATGTTGGTGGAGCTGGAAGTGGCCACCCAGTCATAGGTATATAAAGAGTACAGCAGGGGGTTCAGAACACAGCCCTGGGGGGCTCCAGTGCTGTGAGTAAGTGAGGGTGAGACATGTTTGCCCAACCATACTGCCTGTGGTCTGTCTGTCAGGAAGTTAGAGATCCAGCAACAAAGGGATGGGAGCAGAATGCTGGGCAGAGGTGTGCGGTGTGCACGAGCTCTCAGCCTGTTCCTGACGCTGGCTCGTTTTCCCCGGGACCGCCACTTTGGGTCCTGTCCTTTGTTCTCCCTCAGGATCTCCTTCGGCCAGCTTGGATCCGGGGTTTAAAACGCCGAATTGTGATTACATTGTACACCAATAGAAATAAGAGTATCTCCATCGTAACGAATGCACTCCATGTTGATGAATTTACCTGTTCCATAAATTAAAAATTAACTTGAAAAACAAAAACAAAGAAAAAAATGGTAGGAACAGTCGTGATGGTGGCCGACTTCGACAGTGCTGGAATTATATCTTCTGCCTCTGTTCATAGGTGGTGGACCCTATATAATATGAAAAAGGGTATGGACCTGGGCATTGGCCCTGGTGTGTTGTGTCACAGGCAGAGCATAAACATTTGCAGGACCAACTAGTGTAGGTGTGGCTACAGCCATATCAGGTGTAACTTGTGTCTAAGCAATTTGTTTAAATGCTTTGTTTTATGCATTTCTCTCCTATATATATATAAATATATATATATATATATATATATATATATAATTTACTTCTGAGAAAATTACTATTTTCTATTGCCAACTGCAGAAATTTGGAAAAGGTTTTCTGCTTACCTTATTAAAGACCCGGGTCAATTGTCAGAGAACCTGATTCCACCTCCGCCTTTTCCTCTATTTGTAAGGATCAATCACGCATCACGTTGGGGTCATCAATTTGTTAGGAACCACCTTCTCTAGGCCTTGCAGGCTTGTCATGTTTGTATAATGTGTGAAAGACCAAGCAGATTTGATCAGTTCCCAATTTTGTAGTTTAATAAAACAAATCAAACACATGTGATCTTGCATCATGGCCATGGGTAATGACCTTCACAACCAAACAAAGTGAGCCCCATCTGTCATCTGACTCCCAGTTTTATTGTTTCTGCATCTCCATCTCGTTGTCTTCAGGCCACACCTACGGACATATGTTGTGCCACTGGGGGATCCCGTGGTTGACCTTACTTGACATCAGAGGATATGTTTTACATGATATGCAATGAGTAGCAATATCTGTGGAACAACATACATCCTGCCACACAAAACAGGATTTTAACCTCTAAACGTCTACATCATATACGTTGACATCCACCATCAGGGTTGCCAGACAGTTTCCAGCCCAAACACAATGTAAAGCCTGCCCAGCTCAATAAAAACCTGCCCAAAACACAACCTCTCTAGAAATGCAAGATAAAGTCATAAAACTATTTCATGGATAATTTAATAACATGTCATAAAATAACAACAGGTTTCCCATATAGGGTAAAATGATGTGGGCAGGCTTTCAATACCCCTGCTCTCTCGCTCTCACACACCAACACACTCGTCCACACACTGACACACATATACCCACACATAGTGTAGAGGTCTACACTAAAATTAAACATTTCTCTTTCAAACAAAGCTGTAAAACATTTTTAATTTGATAGTTTATGAATTAATCGACCACAGCGATTATGTCAGTTGCACACATTACATACAGAACAGTAAAGTTTTACATTAAGAAAATGATCTTACCTACATTATAATGATCTTACGTTGTACATTCATTGCTTTCTCTTGAACTGAGGAATGTTGAACATGAAGAACTATTTACAGTCAGTGAAAGCCTGGTCAGCAGACTAGTACATGGAGAAATCAAATATCCCCAACAATTGCCAGGGAGGTTTTAAAGTGGCTGATCTCCACCCGTTCCTGCTCAGGCCAGAGTGCACATCCATGAGGCTGGAGAGGAGCGGTAATCCCATGCAATTTTTCCTTCAGCAGCCTCACTTGGGAAAATGTCCTCTCAACATTGGCATTTGAAATAGGCAGAGTTAACAACCTGATAGCACCCAGTGCTAATTCTTTGAAAAATTTTCCCCTCCAGCATCTTTGAATGCTCCCACCTCGCCTTGAATAATGTCTGACTGGTCGTCAACAGCACTGACTGATGTGTGACAGGCGACATAACCTAATTTCATAACCTAATTGTGTTTTGACCAGCACTAGGCCCCATCGATACTGTAAAGGATTGGACACTATGCATACAATAAGACATATGTTTTTTTGTGGTGCCATGTTCTTTTAAAACATTAAGTTCTGTGTTTCAGTATTTACAATGAGCTTTTGAGTCATTGTTTGGAACCGGGGCGACCCACGCTTTTAGCTGCGGATCAGTCTCCCATTCTCTCCTGTATAATTTTTTGTATTTACCCCACCTCGGCATGTTGCTGTCTACACCAACTTTATGAGAAAAAGTATTTCAGGCCAGTGCAGGCCAGGGTAGTTTGGTTGAACTCTTAGCCTTGTTTGGGGCACTTACAATTGACAGTGACCTATAGCATTTCGCAGTGACACTTGATGAACCACTAACTATCACTGATGATAAAATCAAGTTGAGTAGACAATAACTATAACTAAAACTATTTAAAGGATTTTTTAGTTAAAGGTCAATATAAATATAAAAATGCAAAAATATAAAATAAAATATTGAAAATAAAAATAAAATAAAATATATAAAATAAAAAAAATAAATAATAATTAAAACATAGGATACAAAAATATATACAATGAAATATAAATGAAATATAAATGCAATATAATGAAATATTAATGCAGTGGCGAAGTAATATTGTCTGTAAAGTGTAAAGTGTCTGTGTGCAAAGTGACAAGTGTCTGTAAAGTGTCAAGTGACTGTGTGCAACAATCAGCTGAGGTGGAATGTAATGTTTATGTGTAGGGTAGAGTCTACAAAGTCCAGGTGCTAGTGTTCTGGTTCAGGGCCCGAACAGCCTGCAGGAAGAAGCTCCTCCGGAAACGTTTTCCTGACCGCAACAGAGAGAAGAGTCCATTGTTGGGATGGCTGAGGTCCTTACTATTTTTCTGGCCTTGGTCCAGCACCGTTTGCTGTATATAGTGTCCAGGTCAGGAAGCTCGATACGGATGGTACGCTCTGCTGATCAGTCATTCTATAAACATATGAACACAGGAATAATTCCAGATTGTAAATAAAAGAATACAACTCTAATTAATTATATCAGGACTCGATCCCAGGACCTTCATGCTGTGAGGCGGACATGCTAACCACTACACCGCTAACCACTACACCGGATTATTTATTATTCATCCACTCACCCATTTATCCATTATCTGTACTGTAGGTTCAAACAAATTTCCCCAAATAAAGGTACACGGCTAACCACTTAGCCATCACCTTATTTTATAGTCTATTGGTCTATAGTATATATATATTGTTTTTCGGGTTCAATTAACTACATGGTAAGAAATTGTATACAAGGCTTGAGAGTCCAGGAAACCCTTTGATCCCAGAGACTATTATAGTTTTGTAAAAATGCATTTTTACTTTGTTTGAAAGTTTAAACCAGATATAAACATTTAAAGTAATTACTTTGCTAGCATAGCAGAAGATATTGATCAAGACTGTGGCTAATGGTTATTTTATTTCTCAGAAACAGAGTCACTAATTTCAGCAAAGTTACCGAAAACTTTGCTAATTTAGGTCTTCTTTTAATTATAGGTGAGCCTGTGACAGTGAGCGACACGACACCAATGCACTACACACACACACACACACACACACACACACACACACACACACACACACACTTAAGGATGGACTTCTACTCCCACGAACACTTATCGCTAACTCTACCTCACCTCACAGTAATTCCACTCACTACTCCATGGTATCTAATTGCTGTCCTCCTTGAATAAAACAGGAGCATTTTGCGAGCACAATACCCTGATTATGCTTTGTTTAAAGACAGTACATCAGCAGATTGGGTTAATTATTGTTATTCACTGTCGCATTGTTCTGGGGTTGGTAATTACAGCTAGCATTGCAGCATGGTCCATTTTTACATAAAATGATCACAGGATTGATAGTGTTTATGGATACATTGGTTACAAACAGGGTTGTAATTCAGTCTAATTAGTTTTAAGGTGGTTTTCATTTTAACCCTGCTTATTTTTTCCCTTCAATTATAGTCATATTAATATGGTATTACAGTGTGGCAGTATTTTATTACCTCTGCCACTTAAAGGACATTGTTTGTTAATTTGTAAGTGAACAAAATCCTAATCAGACCTGTCTAAGAATTTTCAGCAAACTTGGTGGGGACACTACCCTACTTGAGTCCCAGAGATGACTTGATTTTGACGGTTAAATATGATGATCAGTGCAAGGTCCTAAAATTTTTGGGGAGTTTATAGCATAAACTGACATGACAGATAATACAAATCAGCTAAGAGGTAAACACAGGTTTTGCTTCAGACCGGAGTTAGGAAATGAAAGGGCAGGTTTATTAATTTTTTTCTGCCTTAAATTTGCCATGCTACTCTTATAACACCAGCCTCAGACATCTATTAATAGAGATCGGAAGCTCCGCCTTTAAGGCAGTGTCTACACGTTTATATTATCTTTTATATCCGTAAATGTAATTTACTGAAACCTGAACAGTAACAGAATATGCAGGTGAGTACGACTGGAGGGCAGGTAATAAATCTGTTTCATTGAGTTGAAAATAAATTGTTTTCTTAGTAAAAGAATCAAAGCTTTATCAGTATAAACACTATCATATTATATTTCTGATTTCATATCACATGTTCACTTTCTACAATCCTTTTTTCTGTTTATACCAAGTTTTATATGCTTTTGTTGTTGTTGTTGTTGTTGTTGTTGTTGTTGTTGTTGCATCTCATGGCCTTTACTTGCATCATACTTGAGCATTAGTTGGATTTTAATCATCCGGCAGTCTCCTTCAAATCCGGGCTTGCCACAGAGCAGAGTTTAGCACATGCGAAAACTTAATTTGCATGTTGTTTCACCATTTATCCTGTTTAAGCACGCAATTTAGTGCTCGTTATCTGGCATGTTAATAAATCAAGCATTAGACTGCATTCCTCTGTGCCTAACAAATCCATATCCTGATGTAAGTTTTTTAATCACATCCACCATTTTTCCATAGATGTTTTTCTTGTGCTATCGCTGGGAGGAAATAAAAAACCTCCCCACAATTCCAGCACTCGCGTTTGGTAATAAATGTATTTTAAAGACAGTGTAATCATTGAATTGTAGATGTTTTCTGTCAGGAGCTTTGTTAAATGTTTCAGTTCACAAAATGGAGTTTTTGTGGAGATATTGTTATTATCGCTGTTTGTTGTTTGTTTCTGAACAACATTCTGACCACACTAATGCACGGATTTTCACCAAACTTGGTGGGGACTCTACCCTCCCTGAGTTTTAGAGATGACTTGATTTTGGAATGTCAAGGTCAAAGGTGACGGTCAGAGCAAGGTCACAAATCTTTGGAGTGGAGTGCTTGTAGCTTCAAAACGAGTGTCTATATGGGTCCACACCACAAAGTGTTAATTTAACTCTTTTTGGAGAGTTGGCACCTTAACACTAATACAGTGTTACCTATTAACTCTATTTGGAGTAAAAAAATTAACACTTATTAACACCAACCAGTGTTACCTTTTCTCAACACTAGGGAGTAGTGTTAAATGTTAACTCTCACTCTCTGGATTATTTTCAAAATAAACTTTACTAAAATAATGGGGCCAAATTTGGTTAAAACACATTTATTTTAAAACATGCACCACATTAAAAAACATATTTTTTTAATTAACTCATTAAGTGTCAATTTGAAAACACTGCGTCATGACACTTGGTTTTAACACTAACTATATATCAACAGAGAGTTGAATATGTGGGATTTAACTCTATTCAGAGTAAAATTAACTCTACTCTCCTCAAAAAAAAAATCACTGACACCAAAAATTTAACTCTTTTCAATTTGCTGTGTATTATTAATATTTAAAGAATTTATTATCGAAAATATATTGAAAGAATCTAATCTATTCTTTAATCTATTGATTGTTCATCCTGGTTTAATGTGATGAACAATCAATAGATTGTTCATCCTGGTTTAATGTGATAAAGGCTCCCAAATGTAGGACCAATTTTTATTAAACAATTCATTCTACATAGCTGACTCACTGTCAGAATTCCTCTAGTGTTTCTGTGCATCTCATAGTCAGTTATTGAATCCTTTAGCTAGCTTTTAGTAATGCATTTGGAATAGATTGTGCACCTGAGCTTGACAGGCAATGTGTACCCCAATAATGTTTCCTTAATACTTGTGTGTGGGTGTCGTCTACACGATTTATGGGGCCAATAATGGATGCTCGTTGGCGTGTGTGTGTGTTTCCACAAAGTCCCACTGCGCTCTTTACTTTCATCTGTTCATGTGTATGACCATCTCTATCTTACACCATTTTCCCTATTTTAGTTATTCTCTCTCTCTCTCTCTCTCTCTCTCTTTCTCTCTTTCTCTCTCTCTCTCTCTCTAGTACTTGCCATATTCTTGTTTATTTAATTTGCCAAAATATCCAAACATGTTTTTTTTCTAGCACCACAGTAATCATCATCATATTTTATTTCTTTATTTTATTGATTCACAATTTTATAGTAATGCACTTATTTTTAAACAGTATTAATTCTATAGTAACAGTTCCTCACATTCACAGGGACCTGTACTCTACTTTTTTTAACCTCTGACAAGGATGTTATGTGTTTGGATATTGGAGATGATCTTGAAGATCAAATTTTAGATCCAGGAATTTTTTTCAAGGATTCTGTAACACTGTAAGAAAAGATGGTTATTTTTGGAACTGCGGTATTACATCAGGCTCAGCAGGGGGTGCTGTGAACTTTTTTCCCCCAGCTTGGTGGAGGTTTGTTCTCCTTTTTTATGCTTGTTTTTGAGTATGTTGTGTAGCTTATTAATTACCAAAACAAGGAAGGCCACACAGTGGCTCATTGACAAGGTACATAACTATCCAGCTGGAGATTGCAAGTTCGAATCCAGGTTGATGGTTGAACAATATATCTTCAGCCATCTATGGGAGACTATCTATGGAGCTGACTGGCTGAGCTCTCATGGGAGGGCAAGATGATATACACATAATTCCCTGTCAATTACAGTGATCACCGGCCAATCATGGGTGTCTGTGAAATCATACATACAAGGGGGCATATAGTATGTTAGGCCTCTGAATATGCATGCACAGCAGTTCATAAAGTTGCAGGTGGCATTTCACATGTGGTTTTTTTTTAACAAAAGTGAAATTAATTCATAAGCATGACCCTTGCTTACTTTTCTGCTCACCATGGCTGTAAAGAGTGGCTGCCATACCCTATTGTAGAGGTAATGCTTGTATTAAATAGCAAACTACTGTACATAATTTTCTTAAAACATCATCTGGTTAATGGTAGTCACTGATTAAAAAAAAAAAAAAAAACTTCAAAAATCTATACTTTTTCGTATACAGTATGTTGTGAATAGCTATGAAATATCAAATTGTTTACTCGTACAATGGTACCCTATGCCTGGTAGCCCATCAGCATTTCATAATAATTTTGTGTGTATACATATTTACATTTACGGCATTTAGGAAACGCCCATATCCAGAGCAACTATCACTGATCATTTGTTTTATACAACTGAGCAATTTAGGGTTAAGGCATTTGCTCAAGGGCCCAACAGTGGCAACATGGTGGTACTGGGGTTCACCTTTGAATCACTAACCCAAAGCCTTTGCCACTGAGCCACTGCCGCCCCTATGTATACTTACACTCAACAAAAATATAAATGAAACACTTTTGTTTTTGCTCCCATTTTTCATCAGCTGAACTCAAAGATCTAAAACTTTTTCTATGTACACAAATGGCCTATTTCTCTCAAATACTCTTCACAATTCTGTCCTAAATTGTCTTAGTGGGCACGTCTCCTTTGTCTAGATAATCCATCCACCTCACAGGTGTGGCATATCAGGATGCTGATTAGACAGCATGAATATTGCACAGGTGTGCCTTAGGCTGGCCACAATAAAAGGCCACTCTAAAATGTGCAGTTTTATCATACAGCACAATGTCACAGATGTTGCAAGTTTTGAGGGTGCATACAATTGGCATGCTGACTGCAGGAATGTCCATCGGAGCTGTGGCCCGTGAACTGAATGTTTATTTCTCTACCATAAGCCGTCTCCAAAGGCATTTCAGAGAATTTGGCAGTACACCCAACTGGCCTCACAGCCATCAGTAATACAAAAACACAATATAACAGGAGCTGGCATTATGGAGAGAAGGGCTTTTCGCGTATTGGGGGTGAATAGCATTATAACTAATGCAAGAAACCTAATTAACCCTTTAGCATTATGCAACTTGAAGCTGTTGGTAAATTTGGTGTTCGGCCAAATGTAACAAGCGTAAATGTAACGGCTCAGTGTTAAAGGGTTCAGGATCAAGATTTGTCTAATAATATAATAAAAACCTTGAACATTTAAATAAAATACATCATACTCACCAGAGATGCTGATTATTTATAGACAAAAAAGAAAAAAGATCGTACTTTCCTTGCACAGCAAGACTACAGTTTTGCTCTGACCAACCAATCAGAGGACCGAAAAATGCTGACGTTATTGTGGGCCAGCTTGCTGACCCTAATGAAGCAAATTTGAAATCTGATTGGTTAAAGAAATAGCCCCATTGCTAATATAGTGATTTTGAAGGTCCTGGGTAGGTTAGATTGACATGGCAGCACATAGAGGCTGAAATCTGATTGGACATAAAATCTAACATCCACATACACATACTGGAAGCAGTGCAGCCAAGAGACACGCTACGAAATGAGGAGAATAGACTGATGGGAATAAATTAATACAATTTCATGGAACAAATAATAGAATATAAGTTGTAATGTAGGTCAGTGCTTCTGATATTGTTTGGGCCAGCAGAGAAGGCGTTGTTGGCCCTGACAGCCCACCACTGAGATATATATATATAAGATCTTGAGTTGATTTTCCGTAGAACAGTGCTCGATACGTCGAAGTAGAGCTAAATGGGGATGAAATTGTAATACTGTTATTTTTCCCCT
>JAQMYF010000009.1:2838890-2856338 GCA_030014195.1 Neosilurus mollespiculum
ACCTGCCTATGGGGGCTAGTGACTGTAATAATTGAGTCCAAGTGTGTACGATTAGTGGAGGTTAGCATGATTAACAAGAGATAAAAAGATAAAGAATTTTTGTCTGTGTTAGTCATGATTCGGAACTTATGGTTGCTTATGGTAAGAAGAAACTTGTGTGAGTAAACACATATATAAAATTCGAATCTGGACTGCTGCGTCCCCACAAAATGCTTTTAATCACCCACCGCCAATGTCAAAGACCGGTAACTATCCATCTTCTCAATGATCGAGTCTTGATTTACAGTAGGTTTGCCTCAGCAAAAAAAAAAGACTTTTAAAGAACTTATACTACATAACTCAAATCCTGATTTTGATTTTTTTTACTTTTTGTGAAAGTCAGCCCCTTTTCAAAAACTGTTCTGCAGTTGTCAGGAATCCAGAAGCCTACAAATCCTCACTGTCTCTCTGCTGATGAATCATCCTTTCCATCAGCCCCAGAGTTGAAAGATGGGGAAAAAAAGAGAAATGGACTGAAATGACGAGGAGGGAAGAGAGAAAAATTTAACAGCACCAAAAAAATCTCATCATGTTGATTGTGCAAATAAGGACTCGATCTTTTTCAAACACCGTTTCCTTGATATTTATCATATTTTTGATGTATGTATATTTACTTCATATTTGTTATAATTCTTATGGAAGTGTTGATTCAATTTCTATAGTGAATAGTTATAGTGAGGGCTCCACATAAACTGTTAACACAATGAAAAAATTTCTATAAAGCCTCTGTCACATCCATCACACAACAGGTGTACAACAGAAAATTGAGTAAATTCCCAAGATATTCATATGAAACTCACCTGTTGTTTGATGGAAAATACTTTTATAGACCCTTGTTTTTCTCGTAGATAATTGTCCTATGGCCGTGTTACAATAAACATACAAATATTGTGTCATAATCTGATTCGCTCAGAATTGCACTTTTTAAAAAAAATAGTCGTATGATTGCTCATGTTTAGCATACAGCATTTTTATGACAGTGTTAGATCAAGCCGTACGGCACTCATACATCAATACAGTATCATACAAAGTTTTTTATGTTGGGTGTCAAACTGCACAGGTGCATGCTGAGAATATGGACATTTGAGAACTAATGGGGTTCTGATTTCTTTCTCGGTATGATGATGTATTCAGTCATTTGTGCTCGTCATTACCCCCACCCCAGACAGACACACACACACACACACACACACACACACACACACACACACACACACACACACTTATTAACTCATTCAACAGCTAATTAGACTAACGAGACAGGTGATACAAATAATACAGAAATCAGTGAGTGAACGCTGGTATACAGTAAGCTCAGTGTTAAACTTTCCTTCTTTCACTTCACAATGTTTTCAGGAGATGAAGAGAGATTTATTTATTCATTTTCTGCTTAAAGGAGTCTACACTTAGCAGGGTACACCCTGAGCAGCTCGCCAGACCAACACATCACACACAGACAAAGACCATGAAGAAAATTTCACTGAGCACAGTGGGGGCATGGTCAAGATGTAAAAATGTGCAGTTCATACTATGTCTTACTATGTCTTACTTCATACTATGTCTTATCCCTACTAATTTCTTCCCATGCCCATGATCACATGTACACAACATCAAATGCATTCGTACTATGTCCATTCGGGTCACACCACTCACTTACCATGATCTTACTGTGTCTGGTCATTATGAATTCTTCGCCATTGTGCTTTTTCTTCATTCTGCAAGTTTTCTTGTGTCCACATCTACATTCAACAAGTCTGCACCATGCTTGTACTGCAACAGTGAAGTTCCTGCTATATGTCTCTTCTACGTCAACACCATCATTACATTACAACACTGCCACTACTATGTCAATACTGTTGTTACTATGTCCTTGTTAGATTCTTACTGCATCCTGATTTAACCATACCTGTACGGCATTTTTTTTAACATGTCCAGAGTTTAACAGTGTCCTTCAGGTCCATGGAGACAATGCCATACCATATCCTTATTGGATTCTACTGCATTTCTACAACAGGGTACAAGTTCCTACTGCATCTGCACAATTTTCTGAGGACGTAGAGGGAATATGGCAGGGTGTGACCCGGGTTTTGCTGCTACCTTTCTGAATTCTTGATGCTGTGACAAGCTACCCTTTCTATGCTATACATTTCTAGTTTATATAAACTGTCAGTTTTCAGGCAACTAAAATGGAAGACCAAAAATTGTAACCTATCTTCATTTATTGTGTATAAGACATTTTTGGGAATGTCCTCAGTAAAACGTTTCACTGTCAGAATTTACCATGTTGGTGTTATTGTTGTTGTTGGTGTAAGGCTGGTGGAAAGGACAAAAAAATAAATCTTTGAGTGTAATATGGATTTAAAAAAAAAAAAAAGGTTGAAACCCAAATGTTTTTTTCCCATGAGCCATAAAACTTCCAACTAGGACCTCTTAACTATCCAAAGAACCCTTGAGGAACTTTTTTCTTGGCGTGTAGGTGTAAAGAACGAGTATGTGTAATAAACTTAGGTTAAAAAAAAATCCCTCCAAGTAAAAAAAAAAAAGACTTGAAAGAACTTTTCCAAAATCCCTCTGTGTAAGTTCAAGGACTAGAGAGAAACCCAGACGCTTACTTCAGATCCTTTCTGAGATGTAAGTATGTGTGTGTAAGCATGTTGTGTTTATGTCTCCAAGCGAGTGACTAACACTTTTCATGAAGGTCCAACAGTGGGAGAATATTTGATCTTGTTCTCTCTCCCAGAATTCTCCCTGCAGCTCGCTTTGATTCTGGTTACAGGTTCTCTGAGACTAAGATGGTCAAGGTGACTATGAAAGGCCAAGCATGTCTATTTTCAGCCCTCGAGTCTTACACTTCTGAACTTTTAAAAGAGACACTGTGTAACTTGTTTAGGAAAAAAAAATCTGAAGAATGGATAAGAAAAAAGATTCAGTCAGGTTCCGTACAAACGTTTTCATTTGTTACCCCGACAACCATGCTGCGTCTCGTTCCCTGACCTATTAACGTTATATAATTCAAAATACCACTGGCTTGGTGTCTGGATATTTTGTCGCTTGACCTGTATTAGCTTCTTCATCCAGTCAACCTGCTTTCTTTCTTCTTTCTTGGTGAATGTGCATGTCACCACCTCTCCCATCTGGGGTCACCACAGTGAATCGTCCTTCTCCATCTCACTCTGTCCTCCATCCCTCTATGTTATGCCAGTTGCCTTCATGTCCTCCCTCACAACAACCATAAATCTCTTTATCCTTCCTCTTCTGCTTCTACCAGGCAGTTCCATGCTTAACATTCTTCTACCAGTATACCCTTCATCCCTTCACTGCACAAGTCCAAACCATCTCAATCTGGTCTCTCTCACTTTATACCCACACATTCCTACCTGGGCTGTTCCTCTAGGATATTATTAATTTTGTCCATTCTTTTCACCCCCAGAGAAAATTGCAGCGTTTTCATTTCTGACATTTCAGCTCCGCCTTCTGTCTTTTTGTCAGTGCTACCATCTAAAAACCACACAGCTTAGCTGGCCTCACTGCTGTATTATAAATCGTTCCCTTGACTCTTACAGATTCCCTTCCATCACAAATTCCTCCAGTCACTCATCTTCTCACATTTCACCCTTCCTGCACTCTCTCCTTCACTTCTCTTCCACACTCTCTGTTACCTTGGATAGTTGACCCCAAGTATTTAAATTCATCCCTTCATCACCTCTATTTCCTACAGTTGCACTCTTTCATCATTCTCCCTCTCATTCATACAGGTGTACTCTGCCTTACTGTGCTGACTTTTATTCCTCTTCTCTCCAATGTGTACCTCCACCTGCTCCCTGCTCTCACTACATCTGCAAACATCATGGTTCATGGAGACTCTTTACTGACCTTGTCACTTAACCTCTTCATGACTACTGCAAACAAGAAAGGGCTCAGAGCCGATCCTTGATACAGTCCTGGCTCCACCTTGAACCAGTCCCTCATTTCCACCACATACCTCACCACTGCAACCCTTGCATACTTCTCCGTCACTCCTGACTTCCTCATACAGTACCACAACTCCTCTCTTGGCACACTGTCGTACGCTTTCTCCAAGTCTCCAAGCACACAGTGCAACTCCTTCTGATATCCCTGTTCATGTTTAACTAATGAATCATTTGAAAATAAATGAATCATATGTTTAAAATAACAAATTACCTGAAACAATGAATTGTTAAAATACCTTAAGAGTGAAATAAATCAAAGAAAACCATTGAAAAAAAGAAGACCAGTAAAGATAAATGAATCATGAGTTTGAAAAGAATCATTTTAAAATAAGGAATATTTAAAAAAATAAGTAAATGAATCACATATATGACCTGATTCAGCATAATACGGATTAAGTCGCAAGGTAGAGTTTTGAGTAAGAGCCAAAGTAAGTTGAAAATGGCTTACCTGGACGAAAATGCGATATTACTAAAAGTACATCCTTCAAAGCATAATCTTCAACACAACCAAGTTCAAATATCCATATACACAATCTATTCATGCTAAAATGCTTGTTTAAGAAAGAGTTCCATGTCCACGTTGTTGTACAAAAGAATAAGAAATATCCACTTATTTTGCCAATTTTCCATCCGTTGTCATGATTGCTCAGGGTATTTCCTTATCATCCTTACTCACTACTATAATACTCTCCCTACTTACAGGATCCCAGAAGGAATTCTCGATCCTGTAAGTATCTCATATAATGGTAAACTGATGAGAAACCACAAAACAGGCATGACTTGGTGTAAATAGAACTCATCTTTTGCTGGGAAGATGCTAGGGAGATCTTGCTGATTGGTCGAGAGCTGGATTCGGTTAGTTTATGGATGTTAGGAAGTTTCAAGTGCGGACATTCAGAAACTGGTTGTGTAACTGTAATTGCTCTTTTCTCAAAAGTAGCATTTCCTGATTAGCGACATACAAAGTGATGTAATCCATTTTCATGCTATAATCATGTATTATAACTAATTTTGAAGCATATTAAATTCTCTTTCTGAATATATCAGTATCTCAATATGTCAACTTTCCTGCTTAATCCATATTTTGCTCTAGCTGGTCACATATTTATTTTGAAAAACATGATTAAAGGAAGTTGTAAAAAAAAATCACATTAGAAATGAATGAATAAAGACAATCAATCACATGAAAAAAGTAACCATATAAAGAACACAAATAAAGATAAATATATCATGTGTCCAAATCACACATGAAAAAAAAAAAGTAAAAATAAATGAATTCTATAAAAATCATACAAGAAAATTAATCATATGAACCTAAATTAATTGTATCTGCAAACAATAGAATCGCAAGTAAATATTACACTTGAAGATAAATGAATCATGTAAAAGATTGTAGCTGCAAAGTAACGAATCATATGAATCCCAATGAGATATAAACCCACAATAAAAGATATGCTAATGGCGAGTACAGAGAAATCAATAATGTGCAAGAGAATCACATCTGCAAACAAATGAATCATTTTAAGCAAAAATGATAGTTAAGATAAATGAATGGCTCGGTGGTGGCACAGTGGTGTAGTGGTTAGCATGTCCGCCTCACAGCAAGAAGGTTCTGGGTTTGAGCCCCCGGCTCGGGTGTTTATGTGTGGAGTTTGCATGTTCTCCCTGTGCTTGTGTGGGTTTACTCCAGGTATTCCGGTTTCTTCCCATGGTCCAAGGATATGATTATTAGGCTAATTGGCTGTTTAAATTGCCCGTGAGTGTGAGTGTGAAGCCTATCTTAGCTGAAGCTTGGTGAAGGCGGGGTACATTCCAAATAGCTCACCAGTCCAAATAATGAATCATATAAATCCAAATGATTCATGTGAAAGAAAAAATTATATAAATGAATCAGGTGTAAAAGAATCTTATTAGCAAATTAATGAATCATGAGTAAAAATTAAAGATGAATGAATCATGTGTGGGGGGAGGGAAACACATCTCTGAGTTAATGAATCATATAAATATAAATGAATCATCTGTAAAAACAATCACATGCACTGCAGGTGCAATATGTATGAAAAATTTTCTTGAAGTGTCTATGTGTAATTTTTTCATATGAAGCTCATGTGACTGCTATCAGTGATTCTATTGTTCATACCAATGCATCAGTGTGAACTGAAGGAACCTGGATAGTTGCTCACTGTTTAGGCATGTGAGAGGTGTTCAGTAACAATGATGTGGAGTGAAGATACAGATATCCTGAAAGTGTAAACAAGCAAAACCAACAATGTAAAAAGAAGGTACTAAGTAAAATATGCTGTTTTTATCATGCAGTAAAGAAAGAAGAAATAAACTGAACAATAAGAGAGGGAGAGAGAGCGAGAGAGAGAGAGAGAGGGGGGGGGGGGGTTAGGGACAAATTGGAAGAGTGGGTGTTTTGTCATTGGGGATGAAGACGAATCGGTGTGATATGTCTGCGATAATGATGCCAAAGGCAGAAAACCCTTTAGTGCTCAGAAAGACACAATCATAACATTGCTGTCCATCCTTTTTCCTGCAGCTTTCTAGTTTTCTCTCAAATTGTTGTTATTATTATAACATTATATGCTAATCACATTTATATAAAATCCAGTTTTCATTCCTTCATTTGCTGAACCACTTAATCCAATTACGGTTGGTTGGTGGGGGTGGGGATGGGCTGGAACCTATCTCAGCCGATTCTGGGCAAAGGTGGGGTACACCCTGTACAGCTCAACCGACCATCACAGGGCCAACACACACACAACCATTCACACCCACGCTCACACCTAGGGGCAATTTGGAACAGCCAGTCAGCCTAATGTGCATGTTCTTTGACTGTGGGAAGAAACCAGAGTACCTGGAGGAAACCCATGCAAGTACAAGGAGAACATGCAAATTCCACACAGAAACATCTTTGCTGAGCCCTGATATGAGGTGGATGTGCTAACCACTACACCACCATGCCACTTTTTTTACTAACAAAATTTACTCACTTATTCGCCAAACTGCTTAATTCTACTCGGCTCGCAGGGAGATTGGAGCTTATCTCAGTTGACTCTGGGATTAGGCGGAGTATACTCTGAACAGATTACCAGTCCAACATGCACACAACCATTTACATTCACAACTAGGGGAAAATTGGTAAAGCCAATTGCCTAATGTGCATGTCTTTGGACTGTGGGAGGAAACTGGATTACTTGGATAAAACCCATGCAAACATGGCTAGAACATGCAAACTCTCCTCCAAACATCCTCTCCAAGCCCGGGACTCAAACACAGGGCCTTTTTGATGTGAGGCTTACATGCTAACCACTAATTAGTACATAAACAGTTTTTTTTAACCCTACAGTTTTCAAAAATCACATTGAAAACTAATGCACCACCAACAAAATAAGAATCAAGACCTTCTGACCAATCAGTTTTGAGAATTCAATGTGAAGACACATCTTCAGGATGGAGGAGTTTCTACTTCCGCCACTGCTCTGTAACATGACCAGTTGCATTTTATTGACTTCAGGAAGAAGAAAAAAAAGGAAGCTGGTGAGGGAGTGACTGCCGGACTATCCTGTGGATGTTTCTTGATGTTAGCTGCAACTATAAACGGATAAAAAGTACAGAGAATCATTCTGTATTTGAGCAAATTGCTGTTAGTCAAAGTGGTATGAAGTACTTTGCTTTGTGCTGTTATGGGAAAATAATCGACTTCTTTATGCTTCCATTAACTCTGCTTTATCACGCTATTCGCACTAGCCCTCTGCCAAGTCTGCCATAAACATGCCAACTCTGCCAATTTCCTTCACCCCTCTTCGAATTAAATACAGCAGCCCGTCATTTCCAGACAAGATGCTAACAGGCCAGTTTTGAACCTCAATGTTGTATTTCTCACTGTGTGCTGAACCTGAGGGATTTCAGAGGTTTATTGTTATTGATTTCTGATAACACATTCCCTCGGTGTGACCATAAATCCAAGCATTTGTCGCAATAATCATGTCGGTCCGAGAAATCATTCTGGGCTGTTTGTGCGCAAACCTTTATTGATGGCTATTGAGCTACAAGACCGTGGTAATCATAAAAACGAGCTCCTTAAGCACCGTGGAAGAGGTCCTGCAGGATGGATGAAGATGGAGGAAATATGGCTGTCCTACACATATTTTAGAGATTTACACACACTGAGCCTGCCAGGTAGAGTAGTAAATTCTTTAACGATTAGCTGTTGGGTGAAAGCCTGTCGTAACTGAAGCACAGGCCTTCGGCCGCGTGGAAAAGTGATTTAGAACAACAGTTAAAGGTGCTAATTAATTTTACTGCTCACCTTTGCATGGAAGGGTCTCATGAGTATGTGGAAAATGTCTCTAAATATCCTCTTTCATTCTCTTCAGGTGTCTGCAAAAAGATCAAGCCAGCTTGTTGCATCTATCCATGTGATCATTTCTGGTACACAAAACCCATAAACTGAGGTCTCTTAACATAACCTTGAATCTAAAGGTCTAACATGGAGAACTAAGACTAATAAGCTGCAATGTTCAGGAGGAATTGCAGGAATATTCATCCGTCCATCCATCATTACGTTTTTCAAGGTTAATTCAACAAACAATAAGATGACAAGTTCACTCACTCACTCATTCATTCACTGGCAGTGGTGGCACTGGGTTGCTCATCAAAAAATCAGGGTTCAAACCCCAGTACCTCCATGCTGCCACTGTTGGGCCCTTGACTAAGGTCCTTAACCCTCAACTGCTCAGTTGCATGCATAAGATAAAAATGTAAGTCTCCCTGGATAAGAGTGTCTGCCAAATGCAATAAATGTAAATGGAAGCCCCTTTATCTTATTAGTGTTGCAGGGAGGCTGGTGGATATCACTTCACTGGGTGAAAGCAGGGTACATCCCGAACAGCTAACCAGCTCATCACTGCAGGGCAACACACACACACACACACACTCACACACTCACACCATTCACATTTACACCTAGGGTCAATTTGGAACAACGAGTTAGCCTAATGGACTGTGAGAGGAAATTGCAATTCCCGGAGGAAACCTTTGCAAGCACAAAGAGCAGTGGCGGGCCATGCATTTGGTACTTGGGCCTTCTGTGGGACTTAACAGACTTAATCCACCTCTTAATACCCCCATTATCACGTCACAACTATAGAAACCATCAGTAATATAAAAAAAACGCAATATAACAAGGCCTGGCATTACAGAGAGAGAGGCATTTCGCGTATTGAGGGTGAATATCATTATTACCATTATTATCAGTTCTTTCAATATTTCCCTATTTTTCTTCACCTTTTCATTGTGGAGCTCCATTTCTCTGCACACTTGTTCGTTGAGCTGGAAATCAACTCTGGCTTTCCCAAATGTTCTCAAAAGCACCGCAGCTTACAAGTGCCCAAGTTTGCAAACCCTCTGTGACTCCAAGATCACTTGCAAATAACATACTATAAATGTATAATTTGCAATGCGTCTCAGAGGCTGTTAGCCAGTGGTTCCGCTCTGAACAAACCATTTCCCGGGCTGAGACAAGCTAGCTAGCTTCAGGGTTGGCCGACCTCTCCTTATGATGTCAAGCTTTTCTGATAAAGTCTGCTTTGAAAATGGATTTTCAAGAATGTCCTACCTCAAGTTAATTTCTCCTACTCTGACAGCCATTGTGGACGTAAAAAATTTTAACTCAAATGTATTGTGTGCAGATCGCTACAGACTATTCAACTTATCGAACTTGGCTTGTCGAACAGTTTTGCTCTGATCAACCAATCAGAGGACTGAAAAATTCTGACATTATTGTGGACCAGCTAGCTGAAACAGCCCCATCGCTTATATAGTTTAAGTAACATCGGCCAGCACTACTGATTCTGAAGGCCCTGGACAGATTAGATTGACATGGCAGCACATAGAGGCTGAAATTTGATTCAGAAGAATAGACTGTTGGGAATAAATTAATACACTTTCATGGAACAAATACTAGAACTTAAGTGATGTCTTAACGTTATTAGGAAATGTTACAGTAACATTAATGTGCAAGGACTGTGTGCATGTATACTATGGTTTCCTTTTCAGTACCAGTGGGATTCACTGAAAAGGAAACCCTAGTACAGATGTACACAGCTCTTGTCCCATGGCGCTGTACTGGGGGCCTGGATATGTGCAATGTTTTGGCAATGCAAATTGTACATGTTCTGAATAAACATTATGTTTTTAACTGTGTCACAGTGTTCAGGTAATGTTTTGTGCAGCCAACCAAATTATAACCTTTATGCAACGTTGCAATAATGTTGCACAATGTTGTGTGTTAGCTGCGAAATTTCAACGCTCAAAGCACTTTGATATAAATACCAACAAACCCAAATGTAACTGGATTTGCTATTTCTGCTGAGGTCAAACCTTTATTAACATTAATTAACACTGATTGCAGAAAAACACGGACCACTATGCATTGTGTCCTCAGTTTGCAGGTTTAAAACTTTGCAGGATTTATTTCTACCTTTGAAGAACCAAATCAATTATCCTGGTCAGGGTCGTGATCAGGGTCAACATCCAGCAGGAAATAAATTGAAGCCTGAATGGGACACCAGTCCTTTCAGTCTGTTTAGTATAGTCAGTCCCACATTGAGTAACCAATCCACCTGAGTTTGGAGGAAACCCATATGCCATTTTAAACCACAAACAGACAACAATTCAAGCTCAGGATTGAACCAGGAATCTTGGAGCTTTAAAGTAGCAGCACTACCTGTTTTAAACGGAATATAGCCAGAATTACTTCATAGTAGACGCATGGTAGATGATTTTTTGCTTGCTGTGGGTCAACAGCATTTCCCATAAATTGAGGTTGTCAAAACGTGGTAAACTATTTTTCACATCATTGGAGACATTAGGATTCATTACTACCACGTTAGTTTACTATCACTTACCACGTTGTTTGGACTTTTAATGTCATGAACTAGTCCTACTGCTTCTGCATGTCTGAAGCATTTTTATCAGAGTTTATGAGGCATACTAATAGACTTACAGGGATCTAGATATGCATCCATTCTTACAATATATGACATAGGCCTAAACATTCGGTACATACTGCTACAGTTTCTGTTCTTACAGTTCATTGTTACCTGGAATTTCATTGTTGAAATAAATGAAAGACAAAGCATCAAAACCACATATGTCAATCTGAGTACCAATATTTAATGATCAAAATCTCAGATATAGTTTATAGGTTAATCCTGTCTGGGTACAGCCATTTTAATGATTTGTATAGGAAACATGTTTTTTTACTTCCCTCTCCTTTATGGTAAATTGCTACATAAAATAAGTAAATGTGGTTTTGTTTATTGCTTCGGTAAATATTGGTTTCAGGCACATATGAGGTTTTGAGAGAACACCCTTGAAATGTTCCTTCTGAACACTTGAGAGCCAGGAGGTTCGGGGGTGGGGGGTGTTGAGTGGGTCAAGCATTGCTTACACTCCCAGAAAGTTTGGTCTTCTTGAAATTTGCTAGGCGCAGAGGTTAGCATGTTTGCCTCACAACAAGAAGGTCCTGGGTTTGAGTCCCAGGCTCAGGTGTCTCTGTGTGGAGTTTGCATGCTCTCCCCATGCTTGTGCGGGTTTCCTCCAGGTACTTCCATCTCCTCCTACAGTCCAAAGACATGCACAGTAGGCTGATTGGCTGTTACAAAGTGCCCCTAGGTGTGAGTGTAAGTGTGAATCGTTGTGTGTAGTCCCTGTGATGATCTGGCGAGCTGTTCAGGGTGTATCCCATCTTTACCCATTGTCGGCTGAGATAGGTTTCCCTGTGATCCTAATAGTAGGATTAAACCCTTCGGCAAATAAGTGAGTGAGTGAGTGAGTGAAATTTGGCATTGATCAATTTAACCGCGTTGTTATGTGATGTCGCATGTGAAGGTATTGACCACTTTGCAGTGCCCCACTAGGGACCTGTTTTTGTGTCCCTCTGTCTCTTTGTCTGTCATGATGTCCTACCAGTGTGGCACGTGACCTCACAGAGAGGGGCGTTACCCTTTGGGACAGCCTACTTCCAGTTATCCCCCCCCCGACCCTCCGGCATACACACACACTCACAAAGAACTGTCATTTTCTTCCTCCCCTATTTGTGGGAGACCACCTAATAAAATACGCCGGAATTTACACGGTAGTCCCAGTTCACACAGCAGCTCGATATGTGAGATCATAGCAAAAGTCAAATAACCACTCTTTACAACTGCGGTGAGCAGATAAGCATCTCAGAAGGACTGGATAACCACGCAACAATACAAACTTAATTAACATTCGGCTATAAACATCACTTTTTGACTCGGATGTTGTTTGAGGGTGAATTATTACTTTGAATCAAACATTTAATGATTTGTTCCCTCAGTGCAGGAAAACGAAACGGCCAGAAGCTAGTGGAGGTGCAAATGAATAATTTAGGGTTCAGAAAGACAATAAGAGAGGGGGACAGGAAGGTAATAAAATAGAGGAGGATAAAAACACATTAAACATAATAAATGAAGAGAGAAACAAACTCCAGTGATTCCAACTTATTGAGAGAAAGAAAGGATCTTCCTGCCATGAACGCACCCTTATATCTTTATTATCGTTAGAGTTCTATCCGTTGCTCTATTAACGATGCTATGGGGCAATTTAGGTGAGGAAGTGAAACAGCAGTGTGTTTTAATGAAAAAGGTGGCATCAGGAAATATATTCTCAACACAGTAAATGAAATGATGATGTCCTATTTCTTATCTAATTACTACTTTCCATGATACTGCTGCAGATGCTGATATTTCTGAATTCCTAGAGTCTCTAGGTCGGCATGTTATTGCAATTTATTTATTTATTTTTTTGTTGGCTATATTTTTGTCTTTATAATTTCTTGGCATGGTCGAACTGAGCTCTTGCGCTGTTGACAGAGTTTTGCTGCCAGTTCACAGATGAAGTTATTACTGGGAAGGGAGTTAATTAGTGCAGTGTGCATGTGTGTTTGTATATGTGTGTGTGTGTGCGTGCGTGCGTGCGTGCGTGCGTGTGTGTCAGTGTCACTTGTTCTATACTTGAAAATAAAACATGATGTACAATCATGTAGAAATATATAATTTCAGACATTTAAATGTACCACCATATAGTGCATGCGCTGTAAAATGCATCATCATGCAAATAACTAAACAAACAAACAAACAAACAAATAAATAAATATTTTGAGATGTGAACATATTCAAACCTAAGTCAAATTTTATTATAAATGAATAAATGAATGGATGAATGAATGAATAAATAAATAAAATTGACATTCAGGTTTTTTTCTGGGGCTTTTTAAAATTAAAAACAAACAAACAAACAAACAAATAAAAAAAAAAAAACTGCCAAAGGTTTATTTGATTTGGCAAAGGCTTCAGAATCTGAGCGTGAACAAATGAACAAACTTAGATAAAGTAGTGTTTGATAGATAGCATGATAAACTGGTTGTTGCTGGAGTAATGTTTCCTGAACCTACAGCATCTCTGATAAAAACAGGGAACATTTAAAGGCTAAATAGCTGAATGTGAACTTTCTGAATATTTACATCTACCCTCCCTGATTCACTACCCTGGTCTTTACACACACAAATCACTGAAAGCCTACAAATCATTTGGATGGACATAATTATCACCACTCCAGCCGCATTCAAGAGGTTGTATATCATTTATTTTCACAGGAATCATCAGCCTGTTTAATGAATGCTTAACAAACCTCACTAGACAAAAAGCTAAGATATGTAATATCTTAATGAGTTTAATGTTTAAAAATGTTAAGCGTTCTAATTGGAAAATACAAATAAAAACATCACCTTATGGGATGGATAAATCACTAGCATGCTTTTATCTTTGGGAAAAACTACTACTGGTAAAATTATCCATGTTTTGTTATGGACACCATAGCGGTTTTAAATAATCCTGAGAAAGCATCTTGAGAAAGCATGAGTTAAGCAAGTTATGAATTTTAAGACTCCTTTACCAGTTTAATTTTCTGTTGCTATCCTTCAAAACATCGGTAAAAATGGATCCTACTGGATTAATTCGAAGGGTCAACATTTCTAGCAGCTAATTTCCCTTTGAGGATAATTAAAGTTTATTTATTTTGAATCAAGTAAGATTTTTTTCTTGCTGTTGCTGTTTGTGGTCCATTGGTCCTTGGTTCCCTTTGACAGTTTTAAAATCCTCCATAAACTGTCACTGGGAGGAGATTTTGTCACGCAGTGCACATGCCAGGAGATCTGTCCTTCAACGCCAAAAGGAAAACGAACTTCATCCTGGCTCTCTGTGGTGAATAATGCTATCCCAAATTAAATGTGTTGATCGAATGAATAATAAATCAGATGTCTAAAAAACATAATTAGGAATCTTAAATTTCTCTGATCCGGGACTTTAATGTTGCTTACTTCTTCCTTGCATTGTAAAAGATGCAACTTGTTTATTGAAAAACAACAGCAAAAGGAAGCAGCTTAGTTGTGTGAATGAACATACTATTAATTAATAGTCTTTTCAGCAGCCTAGTAAAATATATCACAATCCAATAATATAGGCATGCATATTACAATTGAGGTCACCAGACAGTGCCCAATAACATGCTTTATTAAACAGGCAGCATAAAATTTATCAAAATGTTTAATGCATTTGTGAATTTTTAAAAAATGTCAATTTGCACAAAATAGTTAAATTATATGCATCTTAAAAACAAATTACATACTTTTTAGAAGTTTATTATTAATATCACACAAATAACAAGCCAAAAATATCTATAATATCAAAACGACACCATAACATGAGATAAAGACAAATTATTAGTTTAATAGTCACAGTGTATCTTGTACAGGTATAAAAGTGCTAAATCATTTTTAAATTACTCTGTGTCTAGCAGATCTGGTGAACTGTCACATACTGGCAGCTGTTTCCAAAACTGCTCTCGACTCATTGGCATCAAATTACAAAGCTTCCCTGCTGTAAGCCATAATCATCAAAATTATAACAAATAAAGTCTTGAAATATTTCACTTTGCATGTAAGTCTATATAATATATTAGTTTCACCTTTTAAGATGAATTACTGCAATAAATAAACTTTGCACAATATTCTACTTTTTTCGAGTTTCACCTGTATTAACAGTGGTCAGTAAAAGGCTATCAACACTTGTGAAAACATTGACAGTCAAGTGACCATGGTGCTGTGGGGATAAAATTTGTTGCACTACGCAGAGCCCATTTTTTTTGCAAAATCTCATTTTGAACCAAAATGTCACTTACTTCTGGTCTGGTCATGCAATGCCTTCTAGGGTTATGTTAACTGTATGCTTTAAGTCATTATTTTGTTCATCTTGTTGGTTACTTTCTTCTGCTTTCAGGTTGTCCTTGAACTCTGAGCATGTGACTGCTTCTGCACACATTTTTCTGCTTTCTTATCTTTTGCCTGAGAATGTGTTGTAAAATCTTTAATGCTTGGATAAACTTTTTATTTGCATGTTATGGCTATTTGCTATGGCTCTAAAATCATCCCAACCAAAAGCCTTTCATGTACACTGACATCACAGGGTATGTTGGCAACTTGATTTACATTTAGTCTTTGTTTATATTTATTACCTCTGCCCTAAATGGAGTTTGTATTGTTTTGTAATTGCCCATGTTTGTTTGTCAGTTTGTCTTTGTACAAAATCCTGACCACACCCATGCATGGATTGGTGGGAACACTACCTTATCTGACTCTCAGAGATGACTCGATTTTGGCATGTATAGGTCAAAGGTCAGGGTCAGAGTAAGGTTACAAATTCTGGAGATAGAGTGCTTATAACTTCAAAACGTATGCTGATAGACATTCTGTTACTATTAAACTCTAAAAGAAAAGTTTCAAATTGGACAATTACCTTTAATCATGGATGACATTCAGGTCGATCTGAATAAATCTCATAAAACCTTCAAATAAAAATAAACCATTAAATCTTGTTTATGTTTGCTTTTCTTATATTCCCATTCACTGTATTGTAGGCTCAGTCAATATCAGTGAGTAATCCCTGAGGTCGTCCACTGGATTCTGATTGGTCAGAAAGTGCTGATTAAATGCACTCATTCTTATACGTCATCATTTCTATATCCATAGTAACAGCTTGCACAAGGACTTATACAGTGGACGCTCCATAAAAAAGGTGTTTAAAAAATCTCTGTGCAATCATTGATTACGCCACCAAGAGTTTTATTTCAAACGCTTCTTTCCAAGCACACTTGAACCGCATGCGTTTTTGCTACAAAACAAACTAAAGATGCAGATGCTCTCACCATCCACACACCACTCACCCACCTGGGAATAAGAAGAGAAAAGAAAGGAAAAGAAAAGAAAAGGTGAAAAAACCATTATGTAAGAATGATGTAAGTCCAGCATTCAGTTGTGTCTGAGCTAAAGACTTGGTGTAAACAACACATCTTTGACTGTCTGACTGTCAGGCCAGGAGACTTCACTTTGCTCCAGACTTCCTTTCAACGTGAAGACTCCTGAGGGATGCCAACTCCCGCCACTGCTCTACTCCCTGTACACCTGTGGCCGACTTCACAAGTGTGACTCATGCTCCTTCACAAAGTTTACTCAAGACATGACAGTGGTAGACCTCATTAACAGCGATGATCAGGACGCCCATGCAGCATGGGGTGCAGAAAACAGTGTCTCCCTGCGTGTAAACAAAACCAAGGGGATGATCTTTGATTACAAATAGATCTTATTTCATCTTTTGATACATAAATAAACAAACAAATAAATAAACAAAATAAAAAAATCACTAGATGGTTATACTAGTCTTTTTGGAAAAGAAAGTTTTTGTTATTGTTAACTGTTGCATGAACAATAAAAATCAGTTTAGCTGCTCTTCGTTTTTCATACTATGGAAAAGTACACAAAGACAGCTAAGGTAACTACACTAAGCTATATATGTGCATATACCTACATGTACACATATAGGCACACATGCATACAAGCATACATGCAAACACATATTCATCTATCCAGATATTTACACATGTACAGACTTATACATTTTTCCACATATTCACGCATTTAGAGACAAACACAGAAAGGTGCATGATATGTCAAAGGTGCATGGCATATACAGGGTGAGAGGTAGAGCTTTTTAATCATAAGGTGCATGGGGCTAAAATGTTATATGATCTTCGAGACCTGCTCTAAACATGAGTATTGCACTTAACCACAAGTATTGCACTTAACCATGGGTATTGCACTTAAACTTGAGTATTGCACTTAAAGAGAAATATTGTACTGTCCAGGAAGATGGTCTGAATAATGGTTATTCAGTCAGTGTGTGTGACGGTGGTGGTGCTGTTGCCCCTTTAAGAGTTTGTTGGTAAAAGCTGTTCTTGAGTCTGTTAGTTTTTGTTTTTAGTGTCCTGTACCTTTTTCCGGAGGGGAGAGGGG
>JAQMYF010000009.1:2856438-2868293 GCA_030014195.1 Neosilurus mollespiculum
TTTTTCCGGAGGGGAGAGGGGAGAAAAGGGGGTATCCAGGATGTGTGGGGTCCCTGATAATTCCACTGGCTCTCCTCTTAAGTCTGCCAGTGGAAATGTCACTGACAGGGGGAAGTGTAGTTCCAATTACCCGCTCTGCCATCCTCACCACCCGCTGCAGGGCCTTGCTGTCCTCTGCAGTACAGCTGTTGTACCACACTGTGCAGCAGTAGGTCAGGAGTGCATCCTTTTGCTGTGTATGCAAACTGATGTGGATCATGATCAGCAGGGATGCCAGCCTTAATGTGAACCATACATTGCAGTAGCGAGAGGTTAAAGGTGGTAGTAAAAACCCCTGCTAGTTGATCTGCACATTTTATGTACCCTTCCTGTTACTCCATCTGGACCAGTAGCTTTCCTTGCATTGACTCTGACGAGGGTGGCTCTGATCTGGTGCTGCTGCAGCTCTCTGGAAGAGCAGGGCAGGTGTATGTCTCTCTGTTGTGTTGGTTGAAGTGAGCACTGGTTCAAGGTATCCTGTACGGTGCTGTCCAAGGAGTCCGCTGATATGTGCGTGTCCTTGTAGGCAGTGAGTTTCTGGATCAACTTCCACATATTCCTGGTGTTGTTATTGCCAAAGTGCTCCTCGATGAGTTGTTTATATTTGCACTTGGCTTTTTTGATGCCTTTTTGCAGGGCCTGGCATGCCTCTTTGTAAGCTTGCTGGTCTCCTGATTTGATGGCATCATCCCCTGCTCTAGGCAGGGTGCGCACCTTACTGTCCAACCAAAGTTTTTGGTTCGGGAACATTTTAACAGTCCTTGTTGTGGACACATTCTCAATGCAGTAATTTATGTATTACAACACAGCTGATGTGTGACCCTCCAGGTCTGTCTCCTCTGCGAATATTCCCCAGTCTGTAGAGTCAAAACAATCCTGTAGAGCTGCGGTGGCTTCCTCAGTCCACACCTGGACTGTTTTAACTGCTGGTCTTTGGTACAGATTTTAGGTTTATAAGCAGGAATCAGGGACAAAGAGAGATGATCTGAGAGTCAGAGATGTGGCAGGGAGGTGTCTTAATAAGCATCTGGAATGTTGGTGTAGATCTGGTCCAGTGTGTTTTTTCCCCTCATTGAAAAACTCACATTTCTGTAGAATCTCGGCAGCAAAGGTTTGCATGATTAAAGTCTCCTGCTGCGATTATAACACAGTCCAGCTGTGCTACTAGCTGTTTGTTAATGGAGTGTTGTAGCAGCTCCATGGCTAGCTTAGCATTAGCATGGGGAGGCACAAAAACTGTGATTATAACAACAGATGTAAGCTCTCTCGGCAGGTAGTAAGGTCTACACAGTACCACCAGTCCGGACAGCGGTGAATATCTTTTATTATGGTGTTGGAGCACCAGCTATTGTTAATGTAAACACGCAGGACTCCTCCGCATTTCTTACTGGACATAGTGGTTCTATCCACTCTGAAGATAGCATGGCCCACTAGCTCAATCGCGGCGTCCGGGGTGAAAGTGTCCAAGTCTCAGAAATTACACAGTAATCCATGCAGCATGAATCAAAGCGCAGTCGTAACTCATCCATCTTGTTGAGTGAACGGGAGTTGGTGAGAAATAGGCTCGTAATGGCTGGTTTGTAGGGGTTAGCATTTAGCTTGGCCCTTAGCTGCCCCCCTCCCCTCGCTTCTGCTTTCAGAGTCGCCGCCATCTGTGCCACTCCAGTTTCTATTATGGTCATATATGGAGCAGTAATCATCCAAAACCATGAGTTTGCAGTTTGGCCCTGCTATACTGCATATGTGCAGCTGCCAGGGACTGAGCACAGAAAAGAAAACAAGAGTATACAACATAAAGAAAATAAAAAACATAACTGCTAAAACGCAAAGAGTGCCAGGCCACTGTGTCCACCTGCGCCACTATCTTGTTGCCAAAAAAAAAAAACTCAGGTAAGACACCATCCTACCTTTATTCAGGTAGGAAAACAAAAAGTAATATTAAAGCTCAATAATGTGGGGCCGGTGGCGTAGCGGTTAGGGTGCCGGGCTCACGATCGAGAGATCATGGGTTCAAATCCCCGTTGGACCCCCACCGAGCTAAGACCCCTGGGCAAGGGTGCCTCTGTCCACCCAGCAGTATAAATGGGTACCAGTAAAAAATACTGGGAAGGTAACCTGCGATGGACTAGCATCCCATCCAGGAGGAGTTGAACTCCTAGTTGCTTTACGCTACAGAAACCGGGGATAAGCACCGGCCAGTGAGCCACTAGGCTCGGGTATAAAAACTCAACAAGAAGGTCCTAAGTTTGACTCCTGGGCTTGGGGTGTTTCTGTGTGGAGTTTGCATGTTCGTCTCCGGATGTGAGTGTGAGTGTTTTCCCACTCCTTAGCAAAATGGAAAGACTAGAAATGATCAATGCTTGTTCCCAAAGAGATATACCAAACATATGATGCTGATATATAGTATGAATGAAGACTATGATATTTCTTCATTTCTTCTTTTCAAATAGCCCGTTGTATTTGCAACTTAACTTGAAGCTTGCTTGCTGATTCCAATCAGGTCATGCTTTATATATATATATATACAGTATTTATGCTTATACAGTATATCTATCTTTCTATCTACATACATACATACATACATACATACATACATAAATAAATATATATATATATATATATATATATATAAAGTAATTTTTATTTATGTTATATATTTTCTACTGAAAAATCATCCTATTCTCAGTTTGAAACCCCAGCCAGATGATGACAAACTCTATTTTTGTGCTTGATTGTGCTATTGTCTGTTTTTGGGCCGTGTTGGTTATTGATGTAAACTACAGTCCACATATTAAACCAAGATGTTCTAAAGTTCTAAAATCATACAGTATAAAATTGATTTTTGAACATTACACATTTACTGTGTACTATTTTTACCTTTACCAAAGTGTTAATGTTTTTGTCTTTATTGGTTGGTTTGTTAGTTTGTTCATGTCTTTGTTTGTTAGCAACTTTATGCAAAAATTAAATTTTTCTGAATCCTGGATCCATTTTGATCTGGATTTTTTGATTGATTGTTTAATACTGTAAAATAGTATAATTATTTATATTAAAAAAAAAAAACAACAACAACTTTTTTTTGTAAGTGTGCTATTATAGCAGATCCAGCAGGGGGTACTGTATACATTCTGTTATTTTTATGATGTTGCAGGAACATTCCTTTTACCATTATAAAGAGGACTGTAAGACAAGACAAGAGGAATGTAAGACTTTTTTTTTGTTGTTCAAGCAGGACTCATTAAACTTTGACAAAACTAACCTAAAGTAATCATGTCTGTATAAGTAGTAACTACCTTTTAAGACCCCAGCATTCTGTCCAAATCTCTAAAGAGCAAAGTGACTTTATTTTTCCTCACAGAAAAGCGCAATCCAGCCACTCATAATGTCTGCACTCAACAGACCCTAGGTGTCACGTGAACCAAACAGTAAACCAACAAACAAACAAAATTTAAAAAAAAAAATGTTGTTAAAATGTGTCTGTGTTGCAGCAGATGATAGAGTTGTGAGCTGTTACAGGTGGACTTAAATATTGGTGATGAATTTTTAAATGACAGCAAGACAAATCACAAGTTTATTTTAAAGCACTCATTAAAATGCAGGATTGATTCCATTGTGTCGAACAGGGGAGAATCCACATTAAACTGGTTTAAAAAAAACGAAAATGTGTAGTAGTTGTAAATGTATTGACATTTTTTTCTAAAGCAATTAATTCATGGAAGGAGTCTCCAGTGCGAGTGTGTATGGATTTTATGTATGTTGTGTAATTGATTGTAAAATGCATTTTTTTCCTACAGTTTAATTTAAACTACATAATATTTCAGCCTGGTATTAAATTAAAACTCTTTGTGCATGTCTTGTTGTGGTCAGGCACACCACATGGCACACAGACACCAGTTGGAAAAGGCTGGAGCTGCTTCTATTTTTTTTTTTTCTATCCTTCTTTCATAGATCACATGAGGTGACTATACATTTTGGACTGCAGCACACAGAGCTGGGCTTTTTTGTTGTCCAGGGTCTCCTGCCAGTTCTGGCTGTGTGCTAATTAAAGAGGGATTGAGCATGACTGGTGCTTCGTCTCAGAGGAATGAGCTAATTATGGATGGAGAGCACTGCGTTGTTGTAGCAGGCTTTAGTCCAGGCCCTTTATTCCAATTAAGAGAAAACGGCTGCTGGAGCTGAAGTGACCACACAAAATGGACATTCATGAGCTTTAGATGTATGATGGACATCCCAGAATTATTTCTCTTACCCACACTTCTTTTCTCTATCACCATTTTCCCATTTACCATTTATAGCAATCTACAACATGATTAGTGGGATAGCGGTATTAGCGACGATTACTGTTGAAGCTTTAAAATTATAAGAAGATCAAAGACACAAAAATTCCAATGTGCTGATGCATCATGTCCTACAAGTAAATAAAGTAAGGGATAAAGGGGGTACGGTGGCGTAGTGTTTAACACGTTCGCCTCACAGCAAGGTCCTGGGTTCAAGTCCCAGGCAGACAGGGAGTTTCTGTGCAAAGTTTGCATGTTCTACCTGTGCTTGTGTGGGGTTCCTCTTGGTACTCCAGTTTCCTCCCACAGTCCGAAGATATGCACATTAGGCTCACTGACTCTTCTAAATTGCCCCTAGGTGTAGGTGTGATTGTGAATGGTTGTGTGTGTGAATGGTTGGCCCTACAATGGTCTTGTGGGCTGTTCAGGGTGTACCCCACCTTAACCCAGAATCGGCTGAGATGGACTTCAGCCTCCCGCGGCCTTAATAGGATAAAGCAGTTCAGCCAATGATTAAATACATATGGATGAATAAATTAAAATACATATTTTTGAATTAACTCAGGGTTTTTAAAACTAACAAAAGAAGATGAGTTATCTTCGCATGAGCATGAAAAAAAAAAAAAAAAAAAAAAAAAAAAATGTATTCCCAAAACCGAACACAACAGTCAGGGGGAAAGAGGAAAATAAGCAGTGATGTAATAGAAAGACCTTTGCAAATGTCTCTCAGGTGCTGTGTGGTATTTGTCCGGGGTGTTTGAAATGATTAGAAAAGGCCTATTAGGAATTCCAGTCACCTGTCGCACAGATGGGCACGGTGGCCGAGAGGGCCGTACTACAACCGGAGACAAAAGATGAGAGCACAACAACATTCAGAAGGAACACAAACCCATTTAAAGAAAACACAATGCCATCAGAAGTAATAAAATAAAAACGGAATTAAAAAAAAAATGGATTTGTGAAATAGAACGATGAAAGGATGAGGTTCTTCAGGCGGAAGACAGAACAAAAAACAGGGTACATTAAAATACATTAAATATAAACACAGCAATATTAGAGAAAAATTAGAACAAATAAAAAGAAAGCAGGATACACAGACAACAAGATTCAGGCAAAAGAAAAAGGTTTTTCATGTTACAGCGATATTACTGAAAATAAAAACTTTAACAATGGTGTTTTTATTAAACAAATTAAAGGTCAAATAACAATTTACAGATAAAAAAGCTAAGCACTTTAAATGTAAACACTATGTTAATAAAAATAAAAAAAAAATAACATTTTTAAAATAAAAATCTCTATTGATAAAAACAAACTTAAGATAAACAAAAATAAATGTTATCAAGGTGGAATGGTGGTGTAGTGGTTAGCACTCACAACAAGAAGGTCTTGGGTTTGATTCCTTTCAGTTCGGGGGTGTTACTGTGTGGAGCTTTTATGTTCTCCCTGTGCTTGTGCAGGTTTCCTCTGGGTACTCCAGTTTCCTCCCACAGTCCAAAAACATGAACACTAGGCTGACTGGCTGTTCCAAATTGCCCCTAGGTGTGAGAGTGAGTGTGAATGTTTGTATGTGTTTTGGCTCTGCGATGGTCTCTCGAGCTGTTCAGGATGTACCCAAGAGCCATCCGCCAAGAGTTGGCTAGGATTGGCGCCAGCCTCCCTGCGACCCTAATTACAGTTAAGCAGCTTAGAAAATGATTGAATGGATAAAAGTTAGCAATAGCGGCACAGTGGTGTGGTGGTTAGCACATTTGCCTCACAGAGGGAAGGTCCTGGGTTTGATTCTCGGGCTAGGGTGTTTCTGTGTTGCTGTGCTTGCACGGGTTTCCTCTGGGTACTCCAGTTTCTTCTCACAGTCCAAAGACATGCACATTAAGCTAATTGGCTGTTACAAACGGCCCCTAGCTGTGAATGTGAATAGTTATGTGTGTGTGTGTGTGTGTGTGTGTGTGTGTGTGTGTGTGTGTGTGTGTGTGTTACCCTGCAATGGTCTGGCAAGGTGTTCCTTGCCTTCACCCAGAGTTGGCTGAGATAGGCTACCTAGCCTACCCGAGCCTGGTGACCCTAGTTGTAGGATGAAGTGGTTCAGCAAATAAGTGAGTGAGTGAATGTTTGCAGGATAAAACTAAAAGTTAAAAAAAACACTTGTTATCAGTATGAAAAAAAAATGTATTTAAAACAAAAAACAATAATGCAACAAACAAATTCTAACTTGAAATTTATAACATTTAAAAGACACATCATCATCAGGTGTATTTTAGGTGTCAATGTTTTTCACTACTGATCAAAAAGAAAATAGTGCCAAAGATCATCTAATCATGATGAGCTACCAATAGGTAATTTATGTTTGCCGGCTAGGTAGCTTGTTTAGGTTAAATTGATTAGTCTGGCGGAAATTCTGCACAAATGGATTAAAGACTTGATACATTGTACTGTATACAACTTTACTATACAGGTAAAGTTCTAGCTAGTAAGGCTATGCTAACTCATTCACTCATTTGCTGAACTGCTTAATCCAACTAGGGTTGCAGAGAGGCTGGAGCCTATCTCAGTCGACATTGGGTGAAGACGGGGTACAGTCTGAATAGTTTCAGATCACAGATCAACACATACAACCATTCACTCTCACTCTCACACCTAGGCGCAATTTCAAACAGCAAATGTGCATGTCTTCCAGGACCTCCTACCATCTACCTACTACTACCTTTGACCCACTCCGCTACGGTTCAGCCCGCAATAGTTATCTGCTTGAAAGAATACTTAAAAAAATAAACACTTTACATTATGTCATGTCATGTCATTTTCTAAACCGCTTAATCCTAATTAGGGTCGCGGGGAGGCTGGTGCCCATCTCAGCCGACTCTGGGCGAGGGCAGAGTACACCCCTGACAGCTCGCCAGGCCATCGCAGACTTTACATTATGGTTATCTTTTAATATGGTTTTGACTCCGTATACATACCACATGCTAGATTTTAGCGTTTTCTCTGGGAATGTTGGCTGTATCAGCTTTAGTGTACATTACAGCAAATGTTCATCATCAAGGTAATGACTGAGATACTATATTGTTATATAAACAATTTCCAAAAGCAATTAAAGACAGCTAATAACACTCAAAATAAAATCAAAGGAAAAAAAAAAATTTCTGCTGCAGAAGCAGGAAGGTTATAAACGTTTTATAAAGCAATGCTTCTATACTTCTTTAGTAAACTGCTGCCGCTGCACACGGTGCATGCAGAAATTTATTTGTTTTCTGGCTCACTTTCACGCACTCCAACTCTTGTTTATCCAAACAGACAATTTGGAGCCGTAGGACTGTGTATCAATTTCGCAGCGAGCGAAGAGAAATGACCAGCAGGTGGGTGTGCTCGCATGCCAGCGGGGACCATGATTGGAATAGGGCAGATACAAGAGCTCCCCGCTGGCATCCAAGCTGCTCGTGGGTAGTGAAAGACAGTTAGAGCTTCCTATTCTCGACGTGTTGACGAAGATTGACGGCCACGTTGGACGGGTTTCAGTTGTGGCAATGGCCTACAAAATCAACTCTATCTTTGGAAATAGAGTTTGGATAGAGATGTTTTTGACTGGTACAGATAGATTGATTGATTGATTGATTGATTGATTGATTGATTGATTTATGTTGCCTCAGTTACAGTTATGCAACAAGTATTTGATGCTGAGATGTAAAATTTTGGGGTAATAATAAATAAAAATGTTACATTTAAAATTTATTTTTTAGCATCTTAGTTTTTAAAAAATATATATGGATAAAATTAGGAAAGAAATTAAGGTGTATTGGATGGGTCAGTCATATCTAATTAACCTTTTGCCTTTGTTGTATATATTTAACAAATAGTGTATAATAATGAATTAAAAGCATAAACAATGTCCAAGATTCAATAAAATACAAACATGATGTTATCTATTTCAGTAAATAATTATGGTACACAATGTCAGTCACTCACTCATTCACTCATCTGCTGAGCCACTTTATCCTATTAGGGTTGCGAGGAGGCTGGAGTCTAACTCAAGAAATTGGGCCAAGGCAGGGTACATGCTGAACAGCTCAGCACTCTATCGCAGGGCAACACACACAACCATTCACACTCAGACTCACACCTAGGGGCAATTTGGAGCAGCCATTTTGCCTAATGTGTACGTTTTTGGACTGTGGGAGGAAACCGGAGTATCCAGAGGAAACCCACGCAAGCATAGGGACAACATGCAAACTCCACAAAGAAATGCCCACACCATGTTTGGGACTCAAAACCAGAACCTTCTAGCAGTGGGGCGGACATGTTAACCACTACGCCACTGTACCTCCCCAGTGTAAAACAAACAAACAAACAAACAAAAAAATTAAATCAGCAGGGATTGACTCAAGTTTTAACTGCAACCCTGATGAATCAGCAGTATGGATAATGGATGGAAATATATAATAATTTAAGAAGTGTGCATACAAGCAACTTGTGTGGTAGACAAAAGTTTTATACCTTTAAGTTGTTTTTTTTATGACATTTCTGATACAGGAGACTCCCCCTTTCCCCACCCGTTGCTCATAAAAATAGCCATTTTTTGCATAATGACAGTGCTAGCTGGGGTGATAACAACTTTTTGTACTTGACATAGCATTACACGTGCTAAAGCGCCATGTCTAAATAAGCTCACCATGAATAAGTCCTGTTTTAGTGTCCAAGTGAGAAATATAAAGTGGAAAATTAAAGAGGCGTTTGTGGCTGCCAGTTGGCAAGACTTGGAGCCTGCAAGGCATGAGGAAGATAACGGTGCCAAGCGCCGTTTAGTTGGCTGTGTCCCATCTTGGACCTCAAAGGCGCATGTTTTGTGGACTTGGTTTTGTCCTACACGCAACCAATTCCCATGTCATATACAGCACGGTTTCTCTGATAAGCATATCAAAACACATCCATTTTGGTGGACGGATGAAGCAGAAAATCAGTGACAATTGTATGCAGATGAGTCAATTGTTCTGGATTGTGCTCGGCATTATGAAATTGGCTTTAATCAACGTCAGAGCTGTCATAGCGGGTGTTTCTCAGGGACTTCTCAGTCCTGTAGCAAAGCCATTACGTTCTTTCCAAACTCATCCAGGGATCTGTAAAGCACCAGATGCCACAGATTGGCTCTGTCAAAGCTGTCTTTAAGGTTTATAAGACAAAGACTCTGAAGGCTGGACTTCTTAGAGAATAATCAACCTCACAGTTACTATATATCTTTTTTTTTTTTTTTTTTTTTTTTTACAGATGGCGAAGGTCATTAACAGCAACGGGTTGGTCAGTTGGCATTCTGGGAAGGAAACTGTCTGTTTCTGTTTGGCTGCCAGGCCTCGCTTGCTCCTTTGGGCTTGTTTGCCGTTGCAATTTGGAATAATTTGTTATGAGGGTTCATTTCCCTCAGGGCCGCGTTCTTATGCGCAGTCACTGTGCAGAGCAGAGAGCCAGACACACAGGTCTTAGCATTCATTTCACCTCGAGAGTCATGATCAGGACTGCAGAGACAGATAGAGACAGTGATGTAGTAATGTAAGCGCTAGCATTCTGAATTCAACCACACTAGAAAGGCAGAAACTTTTCTTTCTTGACCACATTTACATTTTTATAACTTTGTTGCAGAAACAGTGAGTTTAAGGACACTTTCACATCTTGTTGGGCTTTGGCTCGTCACACGAACTTATAAGGCTGTATATAGTCATAATAAATGGCTAGTCATTAAGATTTGTCTTCCATGCTCTCTATAACTCTTGATTCTAACTGTTCAATGCTGCCCTAATTCTAAAATATTTCCATCCCCTTTACGAGTACAGGTTTAATGTTCTTTAGAAGAGTATATGCCATGCAACGATGACGCTAATACCCCCTTGTCACTGCATTTCTAAAGAAAAATAAAATGGATACGCCTCTGACTGATGCTATTAAAGTAAAGTAACATGCTAGTTATTTAAGAGACATGCTAATTATCAGCTTTCAGGGTGAATATAGAGACCAAACAATGACATGTTTATGTGATTTTTTTTAATGTCAGTGGTGTCTGCAAATGAGGTTCTGAATATTATAGACCTGGGGTTGTGAACTGAAAGAGTGTGATCTTTGGAAAAAAAAAAAAAAAAAAGCAAGAACAAATATTTAAGTACAACAGGTCAATGTATGTAGTTCAAACAACAACTACAACAACAAAATACTGGTGATAATACATAGCAAGTCTAGAATTTGCCCCTACTGTCTCAGCATGCCCCTGTTTCTGCTTGAACCATGCATGTGCGAATCCAGGAATGATCTCCATGTTAATCCTGATTTTTGCTGACACATGGGCAGATGGACTGCTGCCTGTCTGCATGCGCCAGTCTTTCCTGTGGAGCTGGTCGAGGTTTGTTCATGGAGCCTGAATCAAGCCAAGTTCACCACTGATCTCTGAAGCAATACCAAGCCATTTTGGAAAATGTTCCTGCCTGTGTGGGTGTTATGTGGGAGTCGGGTCCATGTGGGATCATTTATGAATAATTGATAAAAGGAGCACTGCCTTCAAAATTCCATTTGGTATTTGAGACTGGAATGGATGGGTTTCAACAAGAATTAAGTTACACAGGTACTGAAGTTGGTGCTGCCTTGTTTAAAAGGAAGCACTGGTCCAAATAAAATCAGGGGATAGAAAATACAGACTTCTTGTTTTCTCGATTTGATATCAAATGCACCCTTTGTTGATGTTTTAGCAAAGGAAAGGTCAGTTTAAAAATAAGCAGACGAAGTAATACCATGAAGTAGAAAATATCAAAGTCCTTTACCATATATGAAAGAGGGCCTCACTTTGGGTTGGTAGGTAATGTGCATGAAGAGTGTACGATTTCAGCAGGACCTAGATATGTTCGCGTAGGTAATTTTTCTGTGGCAAGTACATGTTGTGGTCAAATAAAGTGTGGTTTAATGTGTTTAGCACCTGACGAATTCAATTTAAAAAAGACACGAGTTACGACATAAGTTACGAAGCAGTAAATCGTAAGGTACAGTATGCGTATGATTTTATAAACATGACAGGCCAAGGACTTTGATGCTACACTTTAATAGCGCCCCTCGCTGGATTCGATATTTTGCAAGAAAAATGCACTTAAATCAGATATCTGAATCATAAACAACACTGTAGACTGTGAAGATATTTTAGTTTCTTATTCTTTATGTTTATAGACATGTTTGTTCTTTCAGGAGACGATGAACAGTTCCCTGACCTTGATCTTGTTTTCTGAGTGTGTTTGTAGGGACAGAATGGGGGCGGTTTGACTTGGAGGCTCATCATTGTACATTATATGTACTTCAATTCCCTACACACACACACACACACACACACACACACACACACACACGTCTGGAAACTGTTAAAAGAAGTAAATATCTAGCACTTTTCTCTTAAAGAGGAAGTCAAGGACTCATTAAGTGTGTGTGTTTGTGTGTGTGTGTGTGTGTGTGTGTGTGTGTGTGTGTGTGTGTGTGTGTATATTTAGACCTTCTGTTCTGTTGATCCATTTCTACATTTTTTAC
>JAQMYF010000009.1:2868393-2878593 GCA_030014195.1 Neosilurus mollespiculum
TTAGTGTGTGTGTTTGTGTGTGTGTGTGTGTGTGTGTGTGTGTGTGTGTGTGTGTGTGTGTGTGTGTTTCAAGTACACTTTACACTTATCATTGGTTTCAGTGGTGCTTTGTAAATGAGTTTAAACTGTCTTCTGGACTACTGCCATTCATTTAACTGTCCTGGTCCTCTAAACCCCTAGTACACACACACACACACACACACACACACACACACACACACACACACACACACACACTACAAAACTTATAATTTAAGTTATAAGTGATAACAGGAACTGATAGGTATATCAAGGAATTGACTAGGTGGATGAATGAGTCACTGTGGTAGATGGTGGAATCAATTAGCTAGATAAAAGAAATAGTGACGTACATTGAATAATCAGGTAGGTGGTGGAATCAGATAATTAGACTGATGACTCAATAATGTAGATAAATAATTATTAAGGTGAATGGAGGAATCAGTTATGGAAGAGAATGAATCAAATTGGTAGATTAAATAACCAGTTAGGCACATGATGAAATCAATTTATTAAACTAAAGAAGCAATAAATATTAATGTAAAAATCAATAAGGTGGATGAAAAAAATCAATAAAGTGAATAAAGAAATCAATAAGATAGCTGAATGATTAAATTTGGTACAAAAAATAACCAATTAGGCACATGAAGGGATCAAGTTGTTAAAGAATCGATACAATAAGTGGAAGAATCAATTAGGTAGAGGAACAAAACAATGTGTTGGTTGACGGAGTCAGTTTGGAAAATAGAAGAATCATTTAGGCACATGGAAGAATTAATTAGATTAAAGAATCAATAAAATAAACAGAAGAATCAATTGGGTAGGTGAATTATTTAATTTGGTATATAAAAGAATCAATCAGGCTCATGGAGGAATTAATACATTATGTTACAAAATCAATTAAAATAAAGAAAACTATTTTACAGATGCAAGAATCAATCAGTTGAATGGAGGAAACAATTGGGTAGGTGAATGGATCATTTTGATCGATTAGGCACATGGAAGAATCGATGAAATAGATTGAAGAATCAATAAAACCAAATGGAATGCTATGGAATCTTCAGATAGAATAATCAAAGAAGAGGATGAAGAAATCAATTTGGTAGGTGAATGAATCATTTAGGTAGAAGAATCAATTAATCAAAAAGAATCAATGAAGCAGTTGGAGGAATCAAGTTGGTAGATAGAGGAATCCAGTAGGTACACGGGGATATTAATTAACTAGATGGAGAAGTTGATTAGGTGAGTGAAAGAATCAGTTGCGTAGATAAAGGAATCAATTATCTAGAGAGAAAAGTCAATTATAAAGTGAGAGGATTTGATTAGGTGCATGAAGAAAACAATTAATCTGATGGAGAAGTTAATTAGATAAATGAGAATCAATTAGATAGTTTGAGTAATTAATTACATCAATAGAGCAAACAATTAGAATGATGGAAGAACAGATTAGGTAAGTGGAGGAAGATTAAACAATTAGACTGGATAAGCAATTAGGTACATCCATTATCTATAGCGCTTGTACGTTAGGGTCATGGGGAAGTAGGAGCCAATCCCAGCTGACATCAGGTGAGAGGTGGGGTTACACCCTGAACAGGTCACCAGTCTATTACAGGGCTATCACTGACATAAACAACCATTCACACTCATGAAAACACCTATGATTGATTTAGAGTTGTCAGTTCACCTAAAGTGCATGTTTTTAAATTGTGAGAAGAAACTTGAGGACCAGGACGAAACCCATTATTTAGTTTAATAAAAATCTTTGTGTTTGAGCTCAGCTCTTAGATGAAACTATACATTGTGACGTAACAGGTGCATCCTGTACGTATGATAACTTGACTTACAGATGTATATCTACTATAACAAAATCTAACTGAAAGAACATGTACCTATAATGATATAGTGATGATGTTTGAAACAACTATACGAGTGCGCAGACTACTCTCTTTTTGTTGTTGAAAGGATTATGCCAAAACCTGGACAACCGTAAACATCTCACCAAGAACACTACTGCAATATTCAAGACTCTACTCACCGCAAGTTGTCTCCAATCTTTGCCTCTCATCTCCTAGTTTCAGAATCAACGGGCCTACAACTGTCTCTCCTCTGACTAAGTTTTGCCTGACTTATTGGTAATTGCTACACTTCCTGGCTGGCTTATAATAAATTGTTAAAACAACTTCCTTTGCCTGACCAGGTTTGTTCTGAACACTTCTGGAACTCACGCCAGTCTGTCACAAATTGGGGGCTCATCCGGGATTGGAAAATTTTGTTGTTAACAGACTTTTTAATAAAATCCCACCATAGAGTGTATGGAGATTTTACACATAAAGGAGTTAAAGAAGATTGCTACACACTTCGAGATTGACATGAAGAAGAATCAAAAAAGAAGGCAGACAAAAGAAAACAATTCAAAACGCTTTAACTAAAAAAGGTTTGCTGCCACGAGGATAGGCACAAGACTGCAATGATCCCCAAAGCAACTCAAGAGAAAACCGTAAAGGAGGAAGACGAAACCGCTCAAGATTCTGAGGATCGCTCTGAGTTACGACTTGGGGGGCACCTCAGCAACAGTGAAGGGAGGAGATTGAGAAGTTTAGCTCAGAGAAAAAGAATTAAAATAATTAGAGATCCGCTGAATGGACACAGAAAATGAAAACGGCAAATAGAAGCAGAGACTGAAACCCGCCTAATAGAAATGAAGATGAAGAAAATGGAGATGGGCCAACAAGGAGGTGAAGTTCAACCTACTAAAAAGGAGTCACAGCCAAAATTTGATTATGGTAAACATGCAATGCTTTTACCCCCCTTTAATGAAGATTCAGTTGATAAATATTTCATACACTTTAAAAAAAAGGTCACCACACTCGAATGGCCCAAAGAAACATGGTCAATCCTACTGCAAAGCGTCCTAAAAGGTAAGACCCAAGAAGCATTTGCTTCACTTTCAGCAGAAGACAGTCAAGATTATTATGTTGTCAAGGCTGCTATCCTGAAGGCCTATGAGCTGGGAACGGGCTTATTCCCAAAAATTTAGGACCTATTATAAGCCAGATGACCACACTTATGTGCATTTCGCCAATGAAAAAGAAATTTTGTTTGACAGATGCTGCAGATCAAGTCAAGTCTACACCCTCTACAAATTAAAGCAAGTTATGCTGCTTGAAGACTCCAAGAGATGTGTGCGCGATGATCTCAGAACCTACCTGAATGAACACAAAGTTCATACGCTTCGGGAGGCTGCTGTCCTCGCTGATGACTACGTCCTTACTCATAAGAAAGTCTTTGTGAAGAGAAGTGGTGACTATGAGAGGCCAAAGCCTTACTCCATTCAAAGACCCGAGTCCTTCGGCAGGCATCATAAGTCCAGTGTCCAGGAGAAGAAATCAGAAAAAGACCAGACCAGGTCAGGTCCTATGTGTCAATATTGTAAGAAACAAGGTCACGTAATGACCGAATGTTATACTCTAAAAAGGAGAAAACAGCCTATTGTGCTTATCTCCTCTAAAAAACCTTGAAATTAATAGTATGGTTCCTAAAGATTATGTCAAGTGGTCTGACATTAGAAAGGAATATGTTCCTTATGTGTCCGAGGGCACAGTATCACATGTTGGCACAACCAATCAAAATCTTACGAGACACTGGGGCAGCTCAATTTGTTTTACTAAAAGGTGTACTACCTTTAGATTCGAGTTTGGCCACCGGTGAGTCTTTAATGTTACAAGGTTTTGGGGGTGGTTGTGTTGCAGCTCCCCTACATAATATTATGTTAAAGTCAAACTTAGTATCAGGTCCTGTGGTCGTTGCTGTTTTGCTGTACTTAGGAATTGAGGGTATCATTATTATTGGGAAATGATTTGGCAGGTGTCAGGTGTTGTCAGAAAGTCGATGCCAAGCCCAAAGCCCATAAACCAATCCCGTCAAAGGTCCACAATATTGTAGAAAGTCTTTACAGAAAGTTTTGCAAGAGACTTGCTGACTTCACCGATGCATTGACAAATCTATAGATGCCAGCGATGTTGGTGAAGTTGCTGTACTGTCATACTTGGAGGACAACTGTATTGAAAGTCCAGTCTCTCATTTTTTTAAGAGATTTGATTTGGCATACTATTCAACTATTGAAAAGGAAGCATTAGTTCTGATTTAAGTTATGCAACTTTTCTTCAAGTAAACCTATGTATAGAGTGTATAGTTGATAATGTTTGGTTCATTTATGTAGTTATGATAATTATCATTTTTTTTCATATTTTCATAAGTTTCATATTTATTTCATGATCTTGTTTGTTTTATTGTAAAATTATCATAAAAGTAAAAAAAAACTCCAACTTTTCTTTTACGGAGGGAGGTGTGACGTAACAGACACATCTTGTACCTATGGTAACATAACTGACACATGTATATCTACTATGACGAAACCTAACTAAAAGAACATGTACATATTATGATGTAGTGATGATGTCACAGACAACTATATTAACTATATTAGTCTACTCTCTTGTTGTTGAACAGACTATGCCAAAACCTGGACAACCGTAAACATCTCAGTGTAGTGGCAGTGGTGGCTTAGTGTTTAAGGTGATGGGTTACCGATCCGAAGGTCAGTAGTTCATTCCCCACTATCACCACTGTTGGGCCCTTGAGCAAGGCCCTTAACCCTCATTTGCTCAGTTGTATAAAAATTATAAGATCATCTGCTAAATGCTGTAGATGTATCTCACCAAGAACATTACTACAAGATTCAAGACTCTGCTCACAAGCTGTTTCCAATCTTTGCCTCTCATCTCTTACTCTCAGAAGCCACAGGTCTATGAATGTCTCTCCTCCGACTAACTTTTGCCTGACTTATTTTTGATTGCTACACTTCCTGGCTCGTGTATTATAAATTGTTAAACCAACTTCCTTTGCCTGATCTGGTTTGTTCCGAGCACTTCTGAAGCTCACTCCAGTCCGTCACAACATGGCCTGACTACTCACTCTTTTATAACTCACATATGGAATGAAAAAAAGCTCCTGATACTTTGGCTTGGTATTTTTCCCACATGATAATGGAGGACTTGGCCTAATTGAGGCACCATATGCATACTGAGCCAGCTACACACGAGGTATTGGCATAGAGAGACCAGCACCATCCACTTGTCAGCAGACATCAGGGTTTGATCCACACTGATAATGCAGATTAGACGATAACAGAAGGAGATAATGCCTTTACTAGAACACTTTTGACATCCAAGTGGATGGAAACCCCACTATGTGCAGGTGCAGATGGACATCTGAAGCCATGATCTCGAAAATTCATTCCTGTGTTTGTGTACAACCAGCTACTGTATGAAAACTCATTCATCCATCTACCTTATTGATTAATTTATTCAGCTAATTCTATTCACTCATCTAATTGATTCCCCTCCATTTACCCAACTGTGTCTACCTTTCTTATTGATTCCCCCCTTCTACCCAGTTGATTCCCTTATCTACCTAATTAATTTCTTCATATACGCAAATGATTCATTCATCAGCCTAAGTGACTCTTCCACTTTTCCACTCATCCATTGTCCATCACATTTCCATTCATCCACTGTCCATCTCCCCTTTCTCTTCCTTCTACCAACATTATTCTACATCTGCCTAAATGATACATATTTCAACTACATGTATCTAATTGATTCATTTGTCTACTTAACTGATTCCACCACCTACCTAATTGATTCTTTCATGTATTTTAGTGACTCCTTCATGTCCTGCATCTAAATGCTTAATAACTCCAGCATCCTAATTAATGCTTCCATCAACATAATTGATACTTCCAGCTATCCATTTGTGTAATTGATACTTTTAATTGATTCCTTTGTCTTCTGCATCTTATTAATTCATTCCTAAATGGTGTTTGAATAAAAGATTTATACAGCTACTTAATTGATTCCATGATAGGATTAAAAACAATACACAATTTTAAATTAGGAAGATGAATTGATTCTTCAAGCATCCTCACTGATTCTATGCTCTGCCCAATTCATTCCTTCATAAATTTTCTGAACTGCTTAATCCTAATTAGGGTCGCGGGGAGGCTGGCGCCCATCTCAGCCAACTCTGGGTGAGGGCAGAGTACACCCTGGACAGCTCGCCAGCTCTGCCTAATTGATTTGTTCATTTACTTAATTGATTCCTTCTTCTCACCAAATGATTTCTCTATTTGTCTAATTAACTCTTCAACTTAATCACTTAATTCGGCCACTTTCCTTCTTCTGTCTGCAAACACGATTTATCATCTGCCTAAATGAGACATATATCAGCTCCATGTGCCGAAATGATTCCTCCATCTTCTGCATCTAATCATTCATTCATTTGCCAAACTGGTTGAGATAGGCTCCCACCTCCCATCCTATTTCAATTTAGGTAAATGATTCTTTAATCTAATCAACTGATTCTTCATATTTTCTAACTGATTCTTTGCTTTGCTGAAGTGATTCCTCCATTTACCCAAATGATCCGTCCATCTGTTTAATAGATTCTTCCACTTTTCCACTTGATCCTTTCATTTCCCATATCCCTGCGCTTCATTCTATCCAACTGATTTCTCCTACTATATTGATAACTCCTCCATGTATGGAATTAATCCATTCATTCATTTACTGAACCGCTTAATCCTACTAGGGTCACGGGGAGGATGGAGCCTATCTCAGCTGACTTTGGGCAAAGGCAGGGCACACTCCGAACAGTTCGCCAGACCATTGCAGGGCCAAAACACACACATGCATACATACACAACCATTCACACTTACACCTAGGGCAATTTGGAACAGCCAATTAGCCTAATGTGCAGGTTTTTTTGACTGTGGAAGGAAACCACTCAAACCCAGGACCTTCTTGCTGTGAGGTGGATGTGAACCACTACTCTAATTTGTCGCCCTCATATATAAAATTAATCTAAATGATTATTTTATCTCTCTCACTTATTTATTTTCCGAACCACTTGCTTCTATTAGGCTCACTGGGAGGCTGGAGCCTATCTCAGCCGACACTGGACAAAGGAGGGGTACACCCAGAAAGGGGAAATAAGAATTTTTAAAAAGATAAACTAATATTAATGTGACTGGAACTGTAAAAAATAAAAAATAAAACCCATATGAGATGGCACCCAAAAGAAGCCATGAGTGATGCTCGGGAAGCCGCCCCAAAGCAGAAACATTCTGGAGAGAGGAACAAAGGAAAAATATCACAAAAGTCTGGAAGGCCCCAAGACAGCACTGTTATTTGATTAATTTTTAAAGAGGAATGACTTTGTTGTGTTTGAAACCATTCTCCAGATATGAGGGCTCATTGAACTGTCCAAGCACATGCATCACCTTACACTGACACACTCTAACAAATCCTCCATTATGACTGTTTTCTTTTTTTTTTCTTGGATGCTTAATGGACAGACTGGGTCATGTTTTGGGTCGTATCTTCATGCTTCTTGATGCTTACATTGTGTGTCCTGAAGGCACTCCCAGAGCGATAAGCTCAAAGAGACGGAGCATTTGGAGTTCAGGAGGCACAAAATAGTTATTTTTTTCTGTTTGAACTGAGGACAGGAAATTTTTTTTTTTATTCAGTTGTTCATTGGAGCGACTCAGCACATTTGAACTCAGAACATGTCATAATTAGACACTAGTGTTTTTTTGTACTTAAATATTATGTACATTTTTTAAATAAAAAAAGTCAGTTTTGCCAGATATCACAAAGAAACTAAAGCATTTCTATTTAACAATATGATGTAACCAACATATGTACAAAATCAAAACAAAATATAAAGGTCCTGGGATCAAGTCCCATGCTAGCCAAGGTCATTTTTGTGTGGAGTTTTCACGTTCTCCCCATGTTTGTGTGGATTTCCTCCCACAGTCCAAAGACATGCACATTAGGCTAATTGGATATTCAAAATTGCCCCTAGGTGTAAGTGTGCGTGCGTGAATGGTTCAAGCCCCACTATCAACGGGGTTCTTACTGCTGTCCCCCCAGTGCAGCTAACTGGGTTATCAAATGCAGGCCATGTCTCTCACTGTCTATGATGAGAGGCATGTAAAATAACCATTGCTGATTTTTGACAAGAGTAGAGTAGGCTGCAATGTCATCAGTGTGTTTCTGCCCTGTGATGGCCTGGCGAGCTGTCCAGGGTGTACACAGCCCTCACCCAGCGTCGGCTGAAATGGGCGCCAGCTTTCCCACGACCCTATTTAGGATTAAGCGGTTCAGAAAATGAATGTTAAATGAATGGTTAGCTTATTCTAACACAAGGAATTTTTATCTTCCTATGATGGCATTCAGACTGTAATTAAATGAGTTAAATTAGCCTGTGTCAAATATATATGACAAGATCTCTTGACCTTGAATTTTGTCAGATTATTTAGTTTAAACCTACTGTTATTTAGTTATTAAACCAACTGTTGTGGTATTAAATAAAAAATGAAAACTGGATCAAGTGCTATTCTATAAGTTACATTGTGTTAAACCATTTAAGTGAATGTGAATAATACACTTTTTTTCATTAAAACATTTGTCCTTTTTTAATTCTCTGTTTTTTGTTGTTGTTTTCTTGGCTTAAAGAAACCATTTAATCCTTTTAGGGTCACGGTGAGGCTAGTGCCTATCTCAGTCGACACTGGGCGAAGGCAGAACAACTCATCAGACCAGGGCCAATACACACACAACCATTCACACTCACACCTAGGGACAATTTGGTGCAGTCAGTTAGCCTATTTTGCATGTCTTTGGACTGTAGGAGGAAACCGGATTACCCGGAAGAAACCCCATGCAAACTCCACACAGAAATGCCCTTGTTGACCCCAGGACTCAAACCCAGGACCCTCTTGCTGTGAGGTGGACGTACTAACCACTACACCACCATGCACCCCTTTTAGCTGTGATAACATCCAGTCTTGCACGCTTCCAGTCAAGATAAACCTGTAAACCTTAGTAACATGATTTACACCACACTGGTCTTTTTAATCAAACAAATGAAGAGCTCCGCCCATAGTGGGAATAAATAGATATTAAAGTCAGTTATCCATCACATTCAAGTGTGCACACGCACAGTGTTCTTCTCTTCTTCAGGAAATGTGACTGACAGCTCTGCTTACGTTTGAGTTCAGAGAGTTCCAAAGCTGCACATTGTTCTCCTGCTGACTTCACCAGCAAAATAATAATGAAGGCTGAGAAATGTGGAAATGTTCATCACATGAGGTTTTAGCTAAGAACTGCAGTAAATAAAATAAAATAATTTAAATAAATATTGCTCTCGCAATCACCGAAGATGAGCAGAGAGAGGGTTATAGAAATGGGTTCCATCCGTTTATCTGTCTGACTTGTTACTGCGATAACTTTGGAAGGAAATGAAATAGGATAATCAAATTTGGTGTATGGCTCCCCCTCAGGGGTAAATAGGTTAAGATGTTATATGGGTCATCTTGACTTTGTTTCAAGGTCACAAGGTTACATTTTATAAATTGAGCTTTTCAAGGCTTTTTAGTGTGATAACTTTGAAAGAAAATGACATAGAATTATGACATTTGGTGTCTCAGTTTGGATTTTATATGGGTGCCCTTATCCTTGTTACAAGGTCATGGCAGTTAAGGTAGTGAATTTTTTGTTATTTGGCTTATCAAGGCTTGTTAATGTGATAACCTAAATAGGAAATGACACAGGATAACCAAATGTATTGCATGGGTTGCTCTCAGAAAAGTCTTGGATGAGATTGGAGTAGATAGGTCACCTTGACTTTGTTTTAAGGTCACAGCTGTCAATACCAGTTAAGAGCAGCAGAGAGAGTGGAAGAAATCACAACTTGAAACAGACCTGGCTTCTTATCATGCTGTCCTATCAACATTCTCATCTGATGTGACTTCTGTTAAGACAGCCTTCTACAAGAAGACGTTGAATGCTGCTGCACAACGCAACGGTGGAGTTTGCGCAAACTCCACCTCCACGGACCCGAACCCAAGCATCATTTTCTAAATATCTGCCCGAAGTTCCTAACCCGGCCCAACCTGTCGGGTACCATCGGGTTCGGGTCCGGCTCGGTCACATCAGTGCCATAAAGCATTGAACATTCATTCATTTTCCGAACCTAATCAGGGTCGTGGGGAGGCTGGCGCCCATCTCAGCCGACTCTGGGCGAGGGCGGGGTATACCCTGGACAGCTCGCCAGGC
>JAQMYF010000009.1:2895421-2905530 GCA_030014195.1 Neosilurus mollespiculum
AAACTTCCTTCTCAAACTGTTTTTTAATTTTTTTTTTTTTTTTATGAATATCCATGCTTTTGATAACGCTGGCTGTTTCAAAATCAAAGTGGCTTTCATCATAAAATACCCTCTAATGTCCCTTTGCTAGTTTTTTCCCTCCTAACAGTCAAAAGAAAAAAGAAAAACCCCACTCTCATCTTGCTTTGCTTAAAGAGTCATTTGAGATTCGTTTTGAATCCAGTTGCAACATGATGAATTCTGTAAGAGGCGCTACTCTGAGCAGCTGTAATTAGCACATCTTTATATGAGCTCGCGGTCAGATACGTAAGGCGAATGCTGAGATGATTTCCCTGGATTACATAGAAAAAATGTTGATTAGCTTAACAGCATCCAGAAGTTGATGACAAGAGGAAAGAGAAGCCTCTGAATTGGCGTGGGTAAAATTAGAGACCTATTTAACGTAGCGGTCTCTGGTGTTTTCTTTGATTTAGCAAAAATTCTGCTGGCTAATGACAGCATACTGTTGGATTTTAATAGCAAATAACAAAGACAAGCAGTATGAAGTTTACCTTTATATTACTATTATGAGGCATTATATAAGGTCTTCACATGTTAAAGTTGACAAATTATTTTGAAGGACCTGAATATTTATTGGTGATCATGTTACAATCGATTATCTACTGATGTACCGCTAATACAGATCACTGTATGCTTAGCAATGGGGTGAAGTTAAAGGAGGATGACATGCCGGAAAAAAATGCTAGTCCTATGGCACGACTTGCCCCAAGGTAAGGGTAAAATGAGCATGGGGATGGGGTAAACTGAGCCCCTTTAAATGCTACTATTAGTCAAGCAATATTTTAATATTTTTCAACTTTATTAATGCCATCAATTACTTTCAGTGTCTCAGCACAGCGCCTTTATGCCTTACTCAACATTCCATTTCAAGAGTGCACAGGAAGATGAGCTGTTCTTCCCGTCTAGCCATTTCACCAGCTGTGATTGGTCTTGGCAACATAGAAAGGTTCCATCTTCTTTCATCCACTGGTTTAATGATGAAAGTTGGCTTGCTGGGTGTAGACACACTCCTCCAATCTTTAGGAATCTGGCCTTGAGTGCAGTCTCTAGAACGTTCTCAAGTAACCCCCATGAAGTGGATATATTTTTGGTTTAGACTCTACAGCATATTTGACCAGAACAAAATCACCTCCAACAAGGGTTGCATCATCAAATCATTATCATTCAATCCTTCTAAGCAGTCTTATACGGCAACAGTCTTGTTGCCATCATTTGCCTTATGAAGTGCTGTTTATATTCTCTAAATGCTAAGGAAAGATGCTTCAATGTTTCCCTATGTATTAGCATACACCTCTTAGTGTATGTTAAACTGAACTATCCTTTATAAAAAAGAAAGAGCTAATACCTTCCCGTGATACAGCATGAACGCACCATTCCTGCATGATTTGACTTCACAGTAGTAGGTATGCAGGTCTAACATGTAATGCAGCTATTATCACACAGTAATTGCAATTCATGTCATTAAACGTGAGTGAACAGGAATGTGCTTGGTTTTGTGACTGGTAGTCTATATTCCCTTTGTATTTCTATTCCAGTCATGGTACTAAAATCACATTTCTTCACCGTATTGTCCAGGTTGCTATATAGCCCACATGAAACTCAAACTATGACCTCATGTCGAAAAAGTATCAAATCAAATTCAGTTTTTTTCCAGAAATGATGATTATTAGAAAGAGTTAAATCAGCTGTTTAAACTTTCAGTCATGGAAAGAGTGAAAATGTAGGTCATGCACAGGCAAGAATAAATAGACAGTAAAAGAATTCCATTGAAAAAACCCATTATGTTATTGTTTACTGTGAAAAAAGAATAATAATAAAATGTAAAAAATTCAACCAGCCAGCAAAGTTTCCACGAATGTTGAAAGTCACGATACACAGTCCTTCGCCTTCTCTTCTTGAACATGAAATAGCAGAGATGCTCAGTGTCTGTTTTTGCTTTCTTTAGAATATCGGTACATAAAAAAAAAATCTATATCGTAGAAAGTCTCTAGAGTGATTTCTCAGCTTCATAACTACATAAAATACTGCATTAATATTATTAATAATAGTAATAATAATAATAATAATAATAGTAATAATAATAATAATAATAATAATAATAATGTACTAAATAATGTCTTCCAGGGAAAGTTTATAGTGTTTTATAAAACATCATCTTACAACTTGAGTTTTATTTTTATGCATTTTGGTCGAGGATTGTTATGCACTTGTGTGACCAGTTTTTTTTATTATTTTATTTATTTATGAATTTTTTTATTGTTATGCAGACAAGCTACATCCAACGAGGTTATTTTCATGCAGAACCCACTCAAATTTGACACGACCCAACCTCTTACTTGATAATTACAGGAGCTGTAAAGTATAATCTGACTAATTACAGCCTGCAGCGTTTGAATTTCCTCATGCATTGTGCGCCGTGTCAGGGAATTGTAGTCCATGCTTGTTCTCGCTGACAAATGGTTCACGTAAGCTAGTCACTGAACTTTTTGTGTTTAACTTTTCTTTGCTAAAAGTGGGTGTGCGCATAAAAAAAAAAAAAACAACAGCTAATTTTTTTCAGTGTTCATGTACATCAGTTTGAAGCGGAGAGTAAATGTATACAGTTGTACTTGTGCAAATGTTTATGATCAGTACAGTTCCTTACTGTTTTTGGTTATATTTAGTGTTGTTAAATGTTCCTATGATGAAGTAAGTGGTATCTACATCATCAGTTCCCTTTAACAAAGTTTTAAAACTCAAACTGGAGACTACTTCCTTAAAATTCGAACATCTCATGTATTTCCTATGTTGCTGCTGTGTTTATTCAGTCAATCCGCGAGGTGACGGGTTATGTCCTGGTGGCTCTGAACCAGTTCGACTATCTGCCTCTGGAGAACCTGCGCATCATCCGGGGTGCCAAACTTTATGAAGGCCGGTACGCCCTGGCCATCTTTCTCAACTACAGGAGAGATGAATACTTCGGTCTGCGCCAACTCGGACTCAACAACCTCACCGGTACAGCTTCTTGGGATAATTTTCTCTCTTTCTTTCAATTTTTTAAAACTCCTGTGATGTTTGAGAATGTTTCAATTGTGTTTCATTGGCTAATATGGAATGCATTTTACGACTCAACATTTGAAAGATCCTAACTGTTACACAGTAATCTGTATTCTGACTAGGCTATTTTAAGAAACTGAATTAAATAAAGCCTAAAATAGGTTTAAATACCATAGGTTTAATGAAGAACCCCTTTTTAGTGCCCACACACATTCAAAGGCATACCGAGGCATGCTGAGGCTACCACAAAAATTTGTCCTTCTAATAAAATATGGAGAACTTTCAATATGATGATGCAGTTGCAGAAATTAATTGGCCAACTTTTAAATGAAATATTTCCAGTGAAATATTTTCTTCAATTAAATATTTTCACTTGTTAGAAAAATATCTGGAAAAAATTTGCAGTGGTGTGCTAATAGTGGATCCACTATGAAGGTGGTGCCAACATAGTAAGTCCATTAGAAAGGTGGTGCCAAAATAGTGGAAAACTAGAAAGGTAGTATCAGCATGGTAAATGCTAGGAAGAGGATACTAACATGATGGAACACTAGGTTCCAAGCTGATAACCTTGAACAATCTGAAGAACCCTTAAGGAACCTGGAAATATGTCTCTACTCAGTCAGTCCATACAGGCGTATGATAATCCAATGGATTGGGCCCAAACCCATGGGGAGAAGATCCATCGCCAACTTTCAAGATGACAGGCTAAAGATATAAAGGAATACGAGAACTGGATAAAATGGAAAGCTAAATAGATAACAGCAGCACGATTCCTTAATAAATGGAAATGTCTTCACTCTGTAATTGGCATTAAGAAGACAAAACGAGCCCTGCGATGGCCTGGCGAGTTGTCCAGGGTGTACTCTGCCCTCGCCCAGAGTCGGCTGAGATGGGCGCCAGCCTCCCCGTGACCCTAACTAGGATTAAGCGGTTCAGAAAATGAATGAATGAATGAAGACAAAACGAGATGATAAATATAATGATCAGATGTGAACTGTAGCAGCAATAAAGAAAACCCGAGCTACATGTCGGTACATTTTTAGACAAATAACTGAGGCTGACAGGTTTTGCCTAAAACCTGCTTATTTCTGGTGTCCGTGTTAGTTGTTGTTTATTGAAAAAAATAAATAAATAAAAAAGAAGATGCCAGAAGAGCATCTTTTGCTGTCAGCATGATAGATGAGTTCAACTAAATTCCATAAAGTGTGCAGTATCCCCATAAACGAGCTGTCAAATGAATGACTGAAAGACAACCATTTTTTTCCTCAAAGCACACCGACACATGGGACATTAGGCCCAAAAAGCATATGGGGCTAAACACATGCCGGTTCTTCTTCACTGCTTTCTCGAAGGTAAGCTAGAGGAAAATGAATTGGTACATTACCTCATGCCACCTACAATACGCACTTTCATTTATACTGAAAATAAATGACTTCCTACTAAATAATACAGAATGTGAAGTCAGAAGCCTTTTTTAAATACAGAATTTTAGCATGACTATAAAACTTTAATATTCTGATTCTAAAGGACTTCTTCCTTTCTGTATTATTTTGTAAAACCATAAATAGTTTACATTTCTAGATACTGTAATATAAATTCACAATAACCGTAAAAAAGAAAAAGGTCACAACAATTTACATGGCCATCAGCCTCCAAAACAAACCTGTGATATTATTATTATTATTATTATTATTATTATTATTATTATTATTATTATTACAGTGGAATCTTGTTAATATGTGCTTCTTTTAAATGCATTTCTGCTTAATATGCACCCACTCCTTGGACATGTAACATGAAACTGAAAAATATTTTAACTGAAATTGACCATATTAGAGCAATATGACATCATTTTGCTTTGATACATGCAGCGTTCATACATTAGGATAAGAATTTGCACATACAAAAATGTTAAAATGCACTCTTACTTAATATGTTATTATGACATTATTATTATTATTATTAATATTATTGTATTTTTTTATTATTTAGTTTTGACAGTGTTTGCTTGATATGTACATTTAAATGTATGCTTGGTTGTGAATAATATAAATATATAAACATAGAAATCAGATTCTGTATTGTTCATGTTCAGATATGCTACATATCTAACTATCCATCCATCTGTCCATATATCAGTTCATCTTTCCACTCATTAATCACAACATAAATGCAAGTATATATATATATATATATATATATATATATATATATATATATATATATATATATATATTCTAGACACTCTGATTGTAAATGAATTGATAACTTGCGAGGTGAGGCAGAGAATGATTGATCCATTAATTGAGCTATCCAACTATCCATTCATCTGTTATATTGCACCCATACAGATGGTGGCTGAAGTGGTCTTTCCTTAAAGTGACATAACTTTAAAGAAAACAATCTACTCCCTCTCACATTCCTGACTTGAACACATTCATATGCATAGTGTTGAGTTCATTAATTCAGTTTTAAATAATTCAGCCTTGACTTGTGCTTAAATGTTAATGAGTCTCCAACAGCCAAGAAGAAGTGCTTTTGCTGAATTTCCTAATAAGTTGTTGATATGATACAACTCCTTTATACATAAATATTAGTTTAGTGCACTGCTCTTACAAGGTATATGCAAATTCATTATGTTCAAACTGGTGGCTCTTAAACTCCTGTTCTAACTACTAATTAGAGATCAAAGATTATGGAATGTTTATGTGATTGATCCATTCATCCATATATAATTAATACAACCATCCATCAAATCGTCCATCCATCCATACATACATATGAACATACATATATAACCTATCCATCCAAAGATACATAGTTCTTAGATACACCTTATGGTGCCCCTGGACACATCATCAGTGATGTAACCTGGGATCACAGGGGGATTTGGGTCTTTCAACAATCAGACTCCCTCCCCCAGGTGACCGAGCCAGGGTTGATCAGGCCCCAGCTTGTGTTCAGGTTGTGCTACCCTACTTGCCACGCCTCTCCCCTCTTGATCCACACCCACCTTGATGCCACCTCTGCTGCATCATTGGCCAACTTAACAGCCCTTTGCTGACTGGCTCCTGTGATGCCCAGCAACTTGTAGGCCCTGCAGAGTGATTGGCCCACAAATCCTTGGCATCAAACTTCGATGGGTTGGCATCGAGCCCGCCAACCATTGTTCACTCCTCCACTAGCTCTGAGTACTTTGCCCTCTTTCTGTCATAGGCCTCCTCCATCCGGTCCTCCCACAGCACAGTGAGCTCCAAGAGAATTACCTGCTTGGTTGCTGCTGAGGTGAGGATAATATCTGGCCTTAATGTTGTCTTGGCGACCACTTCTGGGAACTTCAGCTGCTTCCCCAGGTCAACTTTCAGCTCCCAATCATGCGCTGTCACCAACAGGCCAGGGGAGCTATTTCAGGGAGCTGCTGCAGGCTTCTCCCTAGCTCTGACGAAAGTGATAGTGTCCCTAACTGGATGAAGGCTCTTGCTGTGGCTGATTCCACTGCAGATAGCATCTGCTATGGCCTTCAGGACTTTGTCATGCCTCCAGCGGTAGTGCCCTTCACCCAGGGCTCTCAGACAGCATCTGAGGATGTGCTCCAGGGTTCCTCTTTTCTGGCAGAGGGAACAAGCATATATAACCCATCCATACATTCATTGATCCATCAATACATCCATCCATACATACACACATATATAACCCATCCATTTATTCAATCAATATATCCATCCATACATACCTTCATACACTCAACAAAAATATAAATGTGACACTTGTTTTTGCTTCCATTTTTCATGAGCTGAACTCAAAGATCTAAAACTTTTTCTGTATACACAAAAGGCCTATTTCTCTCAAATATTGTTCACAAATCTGTCTAAATCTGTGTTAGTGGGCACTTCTCCTTTTCCGAGATAATCCATCCACCTCACAGGTGTGGCAAGATGCTGATTAGACAACATGAATATTGCACAGGTGTGCCTTAGGCTGGCCACAATAAAAGGCCACTCTAAAATGTGCTGTAGGGGCAGTGGTGCCCCAGTGGTAGGGTGCTGGATTGCTGATCCCAAGGATGGGGGTTCAAGCCCCAATATCAATAGAGTTCTCACTACTGTCCCCCCAGTGCAGCTAACTGGGTTATCAAATGCAGGCCATGTCTCTCACTGTCTATAGTGAGTGGATGTAAAAGAACCGTTGCTGATTTTCGACAAGAGTAGGCTGCATAGCCATCAGCGGGTTTCTGCCCTGTAATGGCCTGGCGAGCTGTCCAGGGTGTACTCTGCCCTTCCCCAGAGTCGGCTGAAATGGGCGCCAGCCTCCCCGCGACCCTAATTAGGATTAAGCGGTTCAGAAAATTAATGAATAAATGAAATGTACAGTTTTATCACAAGCACAAGGCCACAGATGTCTCAGATTTTGAGGGAGCTTGCAATTCGCATCCTGACTTCAGGAATGTATTCCAGAGCTGTTGCCCCTGCATTGAATGTTCATTTCTCAACCATAAGCCGTCTTCAAAGTTGTTTCAGAGAATTCAGTACATCCAAGTGGCCTCACAACCGCAGACCATGTGTAGCCACACCAGCCCAGGACCTTCACATCTAGCATCTTCACCTCCAAGATCGTCTGAGAAACAGCTGCTGAAACAATCACTTTGCATAACCAAGGAATTTCTGCACAAACTGCCAGAAACTGTCTCAGGGAAGCTCATCTGCATGCTCATCTTCCTCGACTGCATTTTGTCGTCATAACCGAATTGAGTTGGCAAATGCCCACATTCGATGGCATCAGCATGTTGGAGAGGTGTTCTCTTAATGGATGAATCCTGGTTTTCACTGTAAATGGGTAGATGTTAGACAGCGTGTATGGCATCATGTGGGTAAGTGGTTTGCTGATGTCATCATTGTGGATCGAGTGGTCCATGGTGGCGGTGTGGTTATGGTATGGACAGGTGTATGTTATGGACAATGAACACAGGTGAATTTTATTGATGGCATTTTAAATGCACAGAGATACCATGACTAGATCCTGAGGCCTATTGTTGTACCAATCATCCACGACCATTACCTCTTGTTGCAGCATGATAATGCACAGCCCCATGTTGCAAGGATCTGTACACAATTCCTGGAAGCTGAAAATATCCCAATTCTTGCATGGCCAGCATACTCACTGGACATGTCACCCATTGAGCATGTTTGGGATGCTCTGGATCGGCATATATGACAGCTTGTTCCAGTTCCTGCCAATATCCAGCAACTGCACAGCCATTGATCCATCAATTCATCTGTCCATTTATCCATCCATACATGCATATATAACCCATCCATTCATCCATTAATCCATCAATACATCCATTCATGCATACATACATATCTAAACCATACATTCATCCATTTATCCATCAATACATCCATCTATCCATCCATCCATCCATACATACATATATAACCCATCCATTAATCCAATACATCCATCCATCCATCCATCCATCCACGGGGCAGATGGAGCTTATTACCCTGGGAGGGCAGTCCATCTAAGGGAAGGGAACCCTGATTTCAAACCTTCACTGCCTTGCGGGAAACCTGTTTATGGGAATGGCTTCAGGATTTAACCCTGAGGAAAAATCAGGAGCTGGTGTCCCTATAGGTGATCAGCATTGTTTCGGTGCAACAGTGTCAACACCGGTGACACTGTTGGTGCCAGATTGTATGTCCTGCTAACTGGGCAAGAGCTGGTTCTCCATATCACTTTGCTCTGGCTTGTGCCCTGGAGAGCACACTCCACAACATGGGAAACAGCAGTTACCGGTTATATGCCTCATCCTTAATTGGCGTAGTGGGGTGCGCCAGGGGCTGTTTCCGACGGTGGGATAGATCTTAGATCTCACTGGGCAGCTAACACCTGCCTCAATTTGGGCAGCCCTCAGCCAGTAAGGTGTTGTCCCGCCATAGTCTGCTTTCCTCATTGGGTGCATGGGGATTAGGATCACACCGACAAGCAGATGAAAATACTGCACCAGACAAAAGAGTAAAGAAGATGAAGAAAAACCTGATATCAACTCTCAAATTCGGAATATGGAACGTTTGTACAGTGACAACCAGACTCGACCACGATCCAGAGTTTATTAGTGATGTGAGGAAGACAGCGGTCATCAACTAAGATTGCAGGTAGACATCACCACTTTGCAAGAGACATGCCTTGATGGTTCTGGCACACTTACAGAGAAAGACTATACCTTCTTCTGGCATGGGAAAAGTGCCAAGGAGCAAAGAGAATATGGAGTGGGTTTTGCTGTAAGAAACTGTCTATTAAAAATGTTGGAACTCGGTAATGGGGGATCTGAATGCTTGTTGTCTCTCAGACTACTAACATCCAACAGTTCAGTAACCCTTATCAGTGCTTATGCTCTGACCAGACATCAACTCCAGAGGAGAAAGACTCTATACTGCTCTTAACAAACTTATAAAGGACATCCCTTGTGTGACCAATACTTATTTCCAGACAAAGCCACAACATCGAGTGCTCAAAGCACTAGCACCAACTTGATATGATAATTGTTAGAAGTGCAAACCTCAAAACTGTGCTCTACACTCACACATACCACAGTGCAGACTGCGACTCAGATCATTCACTAGTGTGCAGCAAAGAAAGGCAACTTCCAAAGAAACTCTATCGCACAAAACAATTACAAAGCCCCACATAGACAAGACCAAGATGCAACATTCAGAGAAAGTAGAGGAATTTGCTAATCTCTTGAAGATTCACTGGCAGCTGTTTATTCATCCGACTCTGCTTTAAAGAATTAGGATCACCTTAGCAAAGTAATCCATGAAACTGGCCTTATAATATAAAAGATAATACCAGTTATTGAATCAAAACGTGCTGCACTTATTGAGTACAAGTGGTCACCGAACAAGAAATCCCTTAAGTTCTTAGAGCTGCCAGGAGCAAATTCAAATTCAAATTCAAATTCAAATTCAAATTCAAATTTATTCATCACATACAAATTATACACAGTACAATAT
>JAQMYF010000009.1:2905630-2918149 GCA_030014195.1 Neosilurus mollespiculum
AAGACACTTTCTTCAAGCAGTGGTACAGGAAAAAGTCTGCATCTTTCAAGAAGACTTTGATTTTTATGTAAGACAACGCTCCATCACATGCATCAAAGTACTCAACTGTGTGGCTGGCCAGTAAAGGTCTTAAAGATGAAAAACTAATAACATGGCTCCCTTCTTCACCTGACTTAAACCCTACTGAGAACTTTTGGACCCTTCTTAATCAGGAAATTTACAGTGAAGGTAAACAGTACACCTCACTGAACAGTGTCTGGGAGGCTGTGGTTGCAGCTTGTTTACTTGTTTAATCAAGCATTTTGTTCATAGGCTTTTATTAACTAAAGGAGCAGATCTGGGGGTACTCGGGCATAGAGAGTTCTGATAAACTGTGATGTTGGGATGCTGTCGCTTCCTCACTCTACATGCTCACCCAGGCCCGTTGACAGTGGAGTGGCTGATTGCCCAACGATACAGGGTGCCCTGATGTCTGCCTTCCTTATGGTTTCTCTCTTTTTAGTTATGCTGCCATAGGTAGTCATGCCTGAGTCCCTGCCTGCACCCAGCACTAATAAACTTTTCTTTTACCATTACACTGCTATAAGCATACCTAACAACCCCTCGTGTTTTTGCTGAGGTACACTTACTACTTCTGGGATGCCGGTGATCCTGATCCTCCTGATCCTTCTGCTTTCTGAGTCCTGTAGTCTGTCCAGGTGTGCTGGAGTTATCATCTTGGAAGCCCCTTGCTCCTGCTGATGAAGATCCATATGGGTTTAAATGTGCACTCAGAGACTGTGAGGATAACTTTTCACTGCTGGTGATATAAACTCTTTTGCTACAATTATTTAGGACTTACAGTTGTGGTATAACCAACCGGACTACATGTTGGACTGTAATGCAGTTTTCTTATATGGTTTGTATTTTATGGTTTTACCCAAATGAGGATGGGTTTCCCTTTTGAGCCTGGTTCCTCTCAAGGTTTCCTCCTCGTGTCAACTGAGGGAGTTTTTCCTTGCCACTGTCACCACAGGCTTGCTCATTGGGATGTGTAGGGGCTGCAAAAAAATGTTTAAATTCCTTTTTAAATTACTTTTAGTATGTGAAAGTGCTTTGCAACAATGTCAATTGTAAAAAGCGCCACACAAATAAAACAGAATTGAATTGAATTGAATATATAACCCATTCATTCAGCCATTAATCCATCAATACATCCATCCATCCATCAATTCATCCATCCATACACACACACATATATATATATATATATATTACAAATCCATTCATTTATTAATCCATCAATACATCGATCCACCCATCCATCCATGCATACATACATACATACATATATAACCCATCCATTCATCTATTAATCCATCAATGCATCCATACATACATAACCCATCCATTGATCCATCAATACATACATCCATATATAACTCATCCATTCATCCATCAATCCATTCATACATACATATATAACCCATCCAATAATTCATCCATCCATTAATCCATTAATACATCCATCCATCCATTTTTTTCCCACCCATTCATAATCCGTCCATTAACCCATGTATCCATCCATCTATCCATTCTACCATCCATCAATCCATCCATTCATTCAATGCTCCTCCACAAAAACATGCATAATCCATCCATCCATCCATTAATACAAACATACCTATATAAATTATCCATCCACATGTAATCCATCCATCCCTTCATCACATATCCAGTCATCCATCCATTAACCCATCCATTCATCCATTCTCATATATCTGTATGCAGACATTCAGTACATACTTTCATCCATCCAGTCAAGCATCCATCATCCTAAGCATTCATTTATCTATCCTGACATCAGTCCATCCATGTTAAAGAGTGAAATTCTATTTGTCATAATTTGGATTGATCCAGTTCCTCTTTATTATGCCATCATAAAATTACTAATTAACTGCCAGTAATTCATAAAGCTGGACAATTATGAAGCAATATTTTGGAAAATATTGGTAAGCTCTGCTAATGACTCCTTACCTGTACCATTTTGTTTTTATGCTAGGAGAAGCTGCTGAGTCATAACTTGTCTCATTAATTGCTAAATATGCATGTTTTTATGTATATGTCCTGTCAGAAATCCTGAATGGTGGTGTGTATGTGGATCAGAACAAGTTCCTGTGCCACACAGACACCATCCACTGGCAGGACATCATGAGGAACCCTCGCGCTGAGCTTCTGGTGGTGCCGTCCAACAACAGTGGCTATTCATGTAAGTCAACACTGCATGCCGCTTATCTGTATGTATGAAGTTGTAATGAATTCGATATGGAAAACATTCAGATTCATGAGTCATGAGACAGTTCAAAATGTAAAACATGTTCAGAAATGGAGATGAATCCATTTCCCTTTGTAATAAAGTGACGAGTCTTCTCATAGCGCTAAGGATTTCATCATGCTACAGTGAGAAAAGGCACTGGATTGAACACGTTTTGAACCATGGCGCTAAAACAGTGTGAACTTGCTAGAAGTGAAGTGTGAAAAGAATATTAGCAATCTAGCACATCTGGAATGGAGTCTCTTCACAGATGTAATAGAGAGGAGGGCTCCTTGATAATGTTATATCTCTTCTTTATTCGAGATACCTGGAAATCCAAGACTTGGTGTGTTATCAAGGTAGGATTTTTCCCTAAAGCTTTGTGTCCAGTGCTATGTATCATAGAGCAGAGCAAATCTGGCTAGTTCATGCTAGTAAGCCATAAAACGGTAGTCCATGTGCATAGTCTTTGCAAAATAGGTATGAAGTGGTTACACCAATCCGATGATATGGGGCGGTAAGGTGGCGTAGCGGTTATCATGTCAGCATCAAAGCAAGAAGTTTCTGGGCTTTGAGTCCCAGTCTTGGCGAGGGCGTTTCTGTGTGGAGTTTGCGTGTTCTCCCCATGCTTGCGTAGGTCTTCTCTGGGTACTCTGGTTTCCTCCCACAGTCGAAAGACATGCACATTAGGATAATTGGCTGTTACAAATTGCCGTGGCATGGTCTGGCAAGCTGTTCAGGGTGTACCCCACCTTCACCCAAAGTCGGCTGAGATAGGCTTTAGCCTCCTCGCCACCCTAGTTTGGTAAAACAGTTTGGCAAATGAGTGAGTGAGAATGAATCCTATGATGCACCTCTGGTGAGTGTACCATTTTAGCATCTATAGATAACTTGATAAACGGTGGTGTTAAAGGCGCTTTTATCATTAGCGGAAGGATGAGTCATCAAATGATATTCAGCACTTCCTGTGTGTAATATTTACAGTTTTAATAAGCATGTGCATAGGTGTTAAATGGTACTTGACACCGTTTTTCACACTAAATTAATTTCAGCAGCTTTCTCCCCTAATTTAACTGCCATTTGTATGTAATCGACATGCTGCTAATTAAGACGCACATTTTAAAGTAGCTGTTAAGTGAAGCATAATTATTTTTAACAGACTCTGTTTTGTCAGAGCTGCACACACACACACACACACACACACACACACACACACATACACACACACAGTACTGAGAGCTAGAAATTCCTAATGCATTTCATCATTACCAACACATACGTAGCCGGATCAGTATCAGTATTATTTATTATTTTTTCATTTTTAAGGTTTACAGTTTATCTGTAAGGTGACTGAAGCACTAGAGACTCCTTCCACAAGTGCCCCTCCCCTCCCATCCTCATTAAACTACATATTAATGTTGTTAATGGAGGTTTTGTTCCCCCACAGGCAGACGCTGCCATCGATACTGTAATGGACGATGTTGGGGTCCTCATGAGGATCAGTGTCAAATCTGTGAGTACTCATCACAGCAAGCATTATATAAATGTAATAACAGATAATGTTTAAGGTAAAGAAATGGGAATTTTTTTGTTGTTGCTTTTTTGTGCAACTCCATGCTCTAGTGCTATCCTTCTTTGTGTGTGTGTGTGTGTGTGTGTGTGTGTGTGTGTCTGTGTAAGGCAAACTTTGGGAAAAATAGAAGCATGTGACAGAAAAAAGTTTGAACAAAGAGCAGCGTTCAAGTCAAGTGCATAAACGTGCTTATGGAAGTGAACCTATCCAGCGGAACGGCATCTTGCTACCTTGTGGTGATACTGAGTTTCCATTAAGGAAATCTTATATCAGTAGTGTAACACTTTCAGGCAATATCAAAACTTTAGGATGGGGCATAACGTGTTGGTTGTATGACATTACGTCATCGATGGTGTCATCAAACGCAATTCACATTGAAACCTTTTATCAGGAGAAGTTTTCTTTGGAGCTCAACTTTTAGGCAGTGCTTAAATCTTTATATAACATTTAATACCTCAAGGACAAAAATACATATAATATAAATGAACACACAATGGATTAAACAGGTTGTATCTCACACTGATTATGAGATCATGAGTTTATTTTAGAATTATTCCAGCTTTCACACGTTTTGGATTTAAAATAAAAGCAAACAAAACAAACGGATAATAGAATGGAATATTGCGTTGGATCACGTGCTGTTCTATAAGCTGCATTTTTCTATGCCAGATTTATTTATTTAGTTTTAGTTTAATAGTAGGTGGTCTAGGTGCTAGTAAAAAATAAAATAAAATAAATCTGGCAACCTTGGACTCTTGAACCAAACACAGGTCAACACACTTGCCTTATCTGAATGTAGAACTGGGAAATGTGTGCGGAACCAATCTCTGAATACGGGGAACTTTTTTGACATCCATGTCTTGCTTCAACGTTGCATTTATTAGCATCTACTTTATTGGTTAAAGACACTTTGTCTGAGTGATGAGAACGAGCAACATTGAGAGGAAAAATACAAACAGGTTATGTCAGACACATTTATCCTCATCTCTGGCGCTGTATATTATAGACAGCTGGTCGAGAGCATGAAACAGAACGTCTTGATCGCTTGGCAGTTCTTTAGAAAAATGCCGACAAGGTCCTTGCGTCCCTGGTTGCCTTCCCGTCCTACGTGTTGCTTCCCCTCAACTCCTGCAGCTTTTCTAATCAGAGTCGCTGTTCCACCGATAACTCTATTGGAGGTGCAGATCGCAGCGTGGGTGATAATTACAGAGGGACTCGCCAAGTTCAGGTTGAGAAAAGGTTCCAGATCCACAAACATATTGATGTGCTTGACACGTTGTATTTAAACATTTAGAGTAATTGTAGGGAAGTTTCAGAGCATAGAACAAAGACTGACAGATACACTTCTATAAAAACAACCATTTTTTAAAGGTTTTTACGCAGCACATGGTAAACCTAAATACTATATATGCTGACTTTAATCTTATCTAACAACTCTTATATTTTTTATCTTTTAAAATTATTTTGGTTTGTTAGCTGTATAATGTAACTTAAGTGTAATTTGTGTGTGTGTGTGTGTGTGTGTGTGTGTGTGTGTGTGTGTGCATGTGTCAGTAACGAAGACGGTATGTGCTGATCAGTGTGACAGTCGCTGTTTCAGTCCATACTTCAGTGACTGCTGTCACCGCGAGTGTGCTGGAGGCTGTTCAGGACCCAAACACACCGACTGTTTTGTACGTCCTCTTTCTTTTAGTATAAGTATAATACAGTGTTTATATTGAATGAGTGAATGTTTATTTCAGATATGTAAAAATAGTAGTCAGGAAACAGTACAAACAATGACAACATAAATCACTTAGATAATTAAATAAAATGACTAAAGAAAAGAAAATAATAATAATAATAATAATAATAATAATAATAATAATAATGATAATAATAATAACAACAACAACAGTAACCATAATGAAAGTAATGATAGAAATATTACTACTACTACTAATACTACTACTACTACTACTACTAATAATAATAATAATGAACACCGAAATGCATGAAGCAAATGAAATTGTTAACTGTACCATATTCAAAAGTGAGTGGGAAGAAAAATAATCTTATTTAATCCCACCACTAGCTATCAATTCTTGACTGATAATAATGTACCTGCTTCCCAGTTAATATCTCTCATTTGTGCACCCCTCATACCTCAAAACATGTTCAATTCTAAAAAATCATTTACATGAAAAAGTATATTCGTTCTGTACTTATGCTACCATGCTGTAATTGTAGAGATGCACATTTGTTTATGAAACTATGATTTCTATGATGAAATGCTAGGAGTAAGTCAGGTAAAAGCGTATTAATTTATTATTCACCATAAGAACTCATTTGTTTCTTTAATATAATTCTTCATAGATAAAGAAAACAAATGCCATAAATTAATTTATAACTTTTTCCTACAGTCTTTATTATTGTCAAAAAAATACAATAGTTTAGAAACAGACGAAGAGTGGCACGATGGTGTAGTGGTTAGCACGTCTGCCTCACGGTACGAAGGTCCTGGGTTTGAGTCCCGGGCACAGAGAGCATGTTTCTTTGTGAAGTTTGCATGTTTTCCCCATGCTTGAATGGGATTCCTCCAGGTACTTTGGTTTCCTTCAATCATCCAAAAACATGCATTAGGCCAATTAGCTGTTCTAAATTACCCCGAGGTGTGAGTGTGAATGGTTCTGTGTGTGTTGGCCCTGTGATGGTCAAGGGTCCCCGCCACCCTCATAGGATTTAACGGCTCTGTAAATGAGTGAGGTTTTTTTCTTTTTTTCAAACCAAACAGAAATAAACAGCCTTCTTGCAGAATGCAAACTTCTGCCAAGTCCAGCAATTCCCATATAAACCATATTGACAAAAATCTTCAGTGTTAAAGAATCCTTTAAAAAATTCCTGGATGTAGAATGTCATGAAAATGCATACAGAACTTTTTATGTAATTCCGTTAACATACACACAAACTATGGGTAAAACATAACCTTTTTGGTGAATGCACACATATACACACATGCATGCACATATACTTTTTAGTTGTGTTTATTTTAGAACTGTCTAAACATAAAAATTATATATTAACAAATTAATTTAACAAACAAATAAGCATATATAGTTGTTTAATAAGGAGAATTTATCTATATGACTGATGATTACTGACTGACATTTTTCTATAGAGTGAGTGTAAATTGTTGTGTGTGTTGTCCTGTGATGGACTGGTGAGCTGTTCAGGTGTACCCTGCCATCACCCAGAGTCAGCTAAGATAGACTTCAGATTTCCTATGACCCTAGTAGGATGAAGTAGTTCAGTTAATGAATGAATGTTAAATGCAGATATTATGTATTTATTTGTGTGTTTATTCAAAAGGCTAAATAAGGAATACATAAAATATATATTTTTTTGTTTACTAGAAATTATATTGTACAATAATAATAATAATAATAATAATAATAATAATAATAATAATAATAAACTATGTATATATTTAACTGAAACATTGAATTTGTTTTCCTAAAAAAAAAAAAATGTAGATTGTATGAAGAAACAAACATTAAAAACCTAAACAAGTAGATAACCATGATTTATTTCAAAACCCATGTCACCATGATGATATTATCAGTTTATTTATTAAACAGTGCATATATGTATTATTATTATATAGTGTTTATTATGTAACTTTTCACTGTCCTGAGGTTTCAGCTCTACAATAAACATTATGCTAATTTTGCTAACTGGCAATACATTATATCTTAATATCACCATGATTTCAACAGTAACCTCTTTTATTTTACTTCTGTGTGTAATTATTAAATTATATTCCAGGCTTGTACGAACTTTAATGACAGCAGCGCTTGTGTAACACAGTGTCCTCAGCCTTATATCTACAATTCCACAAGTTTCCAGCTGGACCACAATCCCAATGCCAAATACACGTATGGTGCATTCTGTGTCAAGAAATGTCCATGTGAGTTAATCGTTAATATGAGGTAAATTTTTTTATGCAACACTGTTCACTGTATTTATAAACCATGCAGTGTTTTTCACTGTGTTTATAAACACTGCAATGCAATGTAAACCCTGCAGGGCTGTTTACATTCATTCATTCATTCATCTTCCGCTTGTTCCTGGGTCGGGTCGCGGGGGCAGCAGCCTAAGCAGTGAGGTCCAGATGTCCCTCTCTCCAGCCACTTCCTCCAGCTCTTCTGGGGGGATGCCAAGGCGTTCCCAGACAAGCCGAGAGACATAGTCTCTCCAGCTTGTTCTGGGTTGGCCCCGAGGTCTCTTCCTGGCTGGATATGCCCGAAACACCACACCAGGGAGGCGTTCGGGAGGCATTCCAATCAGATGCCTGAGCCACCTCAACTGGTTCCTCTCAACGTGAAGGAGCAGCAGTTCTACTCCGAGCTCCTCCCGGATGACAGAACCGTATCTCTAAGGGAGAGCCCTGCCACCCTGCGAAGGAAGCTCATTTCAGCCGCATGTATTCGCAATCTTGTCCTTTCGGTCACTACCCAAAGCTCGTGACCATAGGTGAGGGTAGGAATATAATTTGACTGGTAAATTGAGAGCTTTGCCTTCCGTCTCAGCTCCCTCTTCACCACGACGGACCGGTATAAGCTCCACTTTACAGCAGAGGCTGCATCAATCCGCCTGTCAGTCTCCTGCTCCATCCTTCCCTCACTTGTGAACAAGACCCCGAGATACTTGATCTCCTCCACTTGGGGCAGGACCTCATTCCAGACCCGGAGGGTGCATTCCACCTTTTACTGGCTGAGAACCATGGCCTCGAACATGGGGGTGCTGATTCTCATCCCAGTCACTTCACACTCAGCTGCGAATCGCTCCAGCGAGAGCCGAAGGTCCCGGCTCAATGAAGCCAAAAGGACAACGTCATCTGCAAAAAGCAGAGATGAGATCCTATTGCCACCAAACCAGAACCCCTCAACACCTTGGCTGTGCCTACAAATTCTATCCATAAAAATTATGAACAGAACCGGTGACAAAGGGCAGCCTTGGCCGAGTCCAAACCCCACTGGAAATGAATTCGACATGTTGTTATCAGTGCGGACCAAGCTCTGGCTCCAGCAATACAGAGACCGAACGGCCCGTTGCAACGGGTCCAGAATACCATATTCCCGGAGTACACCCCAAAAGATAGCCTGACAGGGCTGTTCACTGTGTTTATAAACCCTACAGTGCTGTTCCCTGTGTACATAAACCCTGCAGGGCTGTTTCCTGTGTGCATAAACCCTGCAAGGCTGTGCATTATGTTTGTAAACCCTGCAGGGCTGTTCCCTGTGTACATAAATCCTGCAGGGCTGTTCCTGGTGTTTATAGATCCTTTAGGGCTGTTCCCTGTGTTTATAGACCCTGCAGTGCTTTTCACTGTGTTTATAATCCCAGCAGTTCTGTGCCTTGTGTTTATAAACCATGCAGGGCTGTGCATTATGTTTGTAAACCCTGCAGGGCTTTTCACTGTTTATAAACCCTGCAGTGTTTTTCACTGTGTTTATGAACCCTGCAGGGCTGTTCACTGTGTTTATAAACCTTGCAGGGCTGTTCATTGTGTTTATAAACCCTACCGTGTTGTTCCTTTTGTTTATAAACCCTGCAGTGCTGTTTACTGTGTTTATAAACCCAACAGGAATGTTCCCTGTGTTTATAAACCCTAATAATTAGTAAGTCGTAATAACAATATTTAAAAGTTACTAATGAGTTATCTAATAATTTGGGCTTTATTTCTCCTGAAGACAACTTTGTGGTGGATCACAGCTCCTGTGTTCGAGCCTGTCCAAGTAACAAGATGGAGGTGGAGGAGAACCACATCAGGATGTGTGTCCCCTGTACTGATATCTGTCCTAAAGGTGTGTAGAGGAGAAGAGGTGGGAATTAATTTAGTTCTAGAGATAGTGGATACAAATACATAGTACATAGGTACTCTACCTGGTACCTACACAAATACATACATACATACAAGTCATTTATCTTATCATCTTATTATTGTTTGAAAACAAATTTTTAATTTGATAATTTGTTTGTCCATTTTTCTTTCATTTCTTCCTAATTTGTTAGTTTTTTTTTCTTTCTTTGTTCACATGCTGTTTATTTTTGTTCATTAATTTGTGTATGTGAATGTTTTGTTTTCTTGCTCATTTGTTCTAATATTTATTTATTACATATGTTTAAAAAAAACTTTTATAGTAAGTTGTTTCTATAGACATAATAATGATATTGGAGCTGCAGTGACTGATTGAAATGAAAAAATACCTAAGGCAAAAATGTAGCTAGAAGCAGTCGCCATTTTAATTTTAAATTACTTGAACTAATGAAGACCAGTTTGATAGGTAATTTTTACTTTTTTTGTATTTCAGTGTGTGATGGAATAGGCACGGGCAGTTTACACACGGCGCAGACCGTCGACTCCAGCAACATTGACAAGTTCATCAACTGCACCAAAATAAACGGCAACCTGATTTTCCTCATCACTGGAATTAAAGGGTGAGCCTTTTTTTGTTTGTTTTTCTTTCTTTTCTGAACCTCCCTCCCTACATCTCTATGTCTTGTGAGGATTCTGTTTATTACATTTTTTAGTGCATTGAGCTTCAGACATGATTGTATGATTCCACGCAGTTGCTTCATTATTAACACATTTATCAGAGCAAGACAAATATTTAAAGGAAAGAAAAATCTTATTTGCATAAATTTTCCACACGTGTATGGTTTATCTTTATCCAAGACATTCTATTTAAATGCTAATTCTTGAAATGCATATATTTATTTATTTTTTAAAAAACATGCATGTATTTTAAATGCAGAATTTTGTAGAATGGGAATTTCTTGTGCTTTCTACAAAAGGTTTTTGATAGGAAACAATGAAAAAATATAACATTTAGGCAGAGTCATGGTTTGGATTTACATAATTGTAAAATGAGAAATTCAATAACCTTAATACGTCATTTTTAAATCCAAACTTTTTTCAACTAACAAAAATAAAGTGAACAACTAATACAATTTAGCATCATCTGAAATCATTACATCTTCAACCACATTTTTAAAAAAAATTTAATTTAACGGACAATATCAAGTCTTAGAATTTTGCCCTCTCTGGTAGAAAAGGGTTACCTCAGGCTACTAGCACAAGAGTCGCTAACTATCACAAGCAGCAGCTCAAAGGTTTCCTAAATATCAACCTGAATGGGTCCTGTATCAGATCCACTGTTTCATTTTATCCAATCATACACATTTATATAAATTTTTCGTCAGAACAAGGCATCTTATTGGACAAAAACACATTTAAACCATAATGTTTTCCATCTTTATTTATTATTTAGTCATTTATTTATATTGATATTAATTCAGAATGATTTTTACTGATGTCTTTTATTAATAATATTATTATTATTATTATCATCAATACTCATTATTCTCACTCATTTGCTGAACCGCTTATTCTTATTAAGGTTGCGGGAAGGCTGGAGCCTATCTCAGCCAACGTTGGGCGAAGGCAGGGTACACCCTAACCATCCACAGACCATCGCAGGGCCAACACACACACAACCATTCACACTCACACCTAGATCGGAACAGTCTAATGTGCATGTCTTTGAACTGTGGGAGGAAACCGGAGTACCCTGAGGAAACCCACACAAGCACAGGAAGAACATGCAAATTCCACACAGAAACACCTTTGCCGAGCCTAGGACTCCAATCCAAGACCTTCTTGCTGTGAGGCGGACGTGCTAAACTCTACACCACCGTGACACCCATTTTTAATTTTTTTAAAAAATATTTTTGTTTACTTATCAATTTATCCCTTTGCGCTTTCTGTCTTTCTGTCTTTCTTTTTTCATGTTGCTTTTGGTGACAGAGTATAGAACGATAAGTGGTTTGTGACTCGAGCTGTTTCAATTGGGACACAGTTTCTTATGAGAATCTCATACCAAATAGCATTAGTATTTTATCTGGTTTCATTTCTCTCCTCATGTTAGAGACATGTACCACGGGATCGTAGCGCTGGACCCAGAACGGCTAAACGTTTTCCGCACAGTCAAAGAGATCACGGGTGAGTTCAAAGCGAATATAAACATGCGTGATGTAATTCTTTATACCAGCCGTAATTACTGTACTGTAATAAATAATGAATATATAAAACAGATAATTCAGAAGGAAAATGATAACATTATAAATTGTGCAGTATTGTTGTTTTTGTTGTTGTGTTGTATTTTGAAGTATGTTTAAATTTGTTGTGATGTTTTGTTTTCTGATTTGTTGTCATCAGGTTTTGTGGTGTTGGTTTTGTTTAGCTACGGAGTGGTTGTGGTTTTGGATTTACTGGAGTATTAATGATACTGAGTACCTGGAGAAAACCCACACAAGTGCATGAAGAACATGTAAACTTCATACAGACTTGCTGGGCGAGTAATCTAGAAGAGAGTGTATCCCGCGTCGCAGAGATGGGGCGGAAGGCAATACACCCTGAAAAAGCACTAAGCTAGCGGTTCTTAAGAGAACTGGCCGAGTTACCGCGTAGGCAGCGGGAATACTCTGGCACCGGAAAAGCCTCCCTGCAAGGCTTAAATGCCGGTGGTAATTGCTGGAGATCTGGAGCAGGTGTGCAGGAGTGGGTGGAGCCGGTGCCGGTGGGAGCCGCCCCATCTCTGAAAACAGAATG
>JAQMYF010000009.1:2918249-2933638 GCA_030014195.1 Neosilurus mollespiculum
GGGATGCCATCACCACAGTCCCCCCCCCCTCAACGGGTGCCTCCTGGCATCCTCCCTGGCTTATCAGGGTGCTCCCTATAAAAATCGCTCAGTAGGGATTCGTCTAGAACATGTTTGCGTGATATCCAGGACCACTCTTCTGATCCGTATCCCTCCCAATCTACCAGGTATTGAAAACCCCATCCTCGGGGCCTGATGTCCAAAATCTTGGATACCGTGAATGCAGGGTGGCCGTCAATAATCCGGGGGGGCGAAGAGGGTATGGCCGGTTGGCTAAGGTCACTAGAGGATACTGGCTTGAGGAGGGACATGTGGAAGGTGGGATGGATGTTGAGGGAGTCCGGTAGTTTTAACTTCACCGAGGTGGGGTTGATGATTTTCACAATGGGAAATGGCCCAATAAAATGTGGAGTGAGCTTGCGTGACTCTGGAGGGGAAGATCACGGGAGGAGAGCCACACTATCTGCCCTGGTTTGTATTCAGGAGCGGGGGAGCGATGAAGGTCGGCCAGCTGCTTGTTTCTCTCAGCCGATCGAGTAAGTGCTGCTTGGGTGTTCCTCCGAACATCTCTTACCCGTTTCAGGTGTTCCTTAACTGAGGGAACCGCCACCTCCTGTTCATGATCGGGAACGAGAGGGGGTTGAAAACCATAACACGCCATGAATGGGGACATACCTGTGGCCGAACTGGTGATGGAGTTGTGAGTGTATTCGATCTATGGGAGGTGAGAACTCCAGGAAGCAGGGTGGTGGGCGGCCACACAACAGAGGGCAGTCTCCAGGTCCTGGTTGGCCTGCTCAGTCTGACCATTGGTCTGTGGGTGGTAGCCTGAGGAGAGGCTGGCAGTAGCGCCCACCGCCTTACAGAACTCCCTCCAGACCTGAGACAAAAACTGGGGACCCCTGTCAGAAACAATGTCCCTAGGAATGCCGTGTAACTTGAACATGTGACGGACCAGAAGGTTGGCTGTCTCCAAGGCAGAAGGTAGTTTGGGTAGGGCCACATAATGTATGGACTGAAATGATCAGTGATGGTGAGGATGACAGTATTACCTTTCATAGGGTGGTAGACCAGTGAAGAAGTCTACAGCGATGTGGGACCAGGGGCAACTCAGGATGGGTAAGGGGTGCAGCAGACCAGCATGAGGTTGATGGGAAGCTTTGCCTCTGGCGCAGACTGTGCAGGCCAAGACGAACTCCTAGACATCCTTGGCCATGCTGGGCTACCAGAAGTGCTGCTTGAGGAAGAGGAGGGTGCGGGTTATACCTGGATGACAGGACACCTAGAGGAGTGCCCCTCATTGGAGCACTTGGGAGCGGACAGGATCCGGGACAAAGAGGCGATTGGGGGGTTCGGTCTTGGGGTCAGGACGGTCTTCTTAACCCTTTCGCACAATCTGTTCAATCTCTCACGAGGCCGCTCCCACGATGCAGGAGGGAGAAAGATGGGAGCCGTTTCCTCTGAACTGGAAGGAGGGGATTGAAGGTAAGGGAGAGCATTCGGCTTGGTGTTCTGGGCGCCAGGGCAGTAGGAGAGGGTATAGTTGAAGCGGCTGAGGAAGAGGGACCAACAGGCCTGGCAGGGATTCAGGCGTCGGACAGAATGGAGATATGGAGGTTCTTGTGGTCAGTCCAGATGATGAAGGGGGTCTCGGAATCCTCCAGGCAGTGCCTCCACTCCTTTAGGGCCAAACAAAGGCCAGCAACTCTCTGTTCCCCACATCGTTATTCCTTTCTGCCAGGGAGAAACGGCGAGAGAAGAAGGCACAAAGCTTAGGTAAAGCTTATTAGTTTCTGGATTCCGTTGGGAGAGGACTGCCCTGGTCCCTGTGTCGGAGGCGTCCACCTCAACCACAAACTGAAGGGTAGGATTCGGGTGCTTGAGGATGGGGGCTTGGGTGAAGAGGGATTTCAGCTGTGTAAAAGCTCCACTGGAAAGGGGAACGGTTGGAGATGAGACATTAAGGGGACTGGCAACCTTGCTGTAATCCCAGATAAAATGGCGGTAGAAATTGGCGAAGCCAAGAAAACGTTGGAGTTCCTTTCGAGTGGTGGGGACCGGCCAATTGACGACAGCTTGGATCTTGGAAGGGTCGGGCTGGAGTTGTCCCTTGGCAATGATGTACCCCAAGAACCCAAATGACGTGGCGTGAAATTCGCACGAGTTGGACATGTTGTCGATGTTCCTTAAATGAGCGCGAGAAGATGAGGATGTCATCGAGATAGACGAAGATGAATTGATTGAGCATGTCTTGAAGGACATCATTCATGAGGGTCTGAAACACCGCCGGGGCATTCGTGAGACCAAAGGGCATGACCAGGTATTCAAAGTGGCCCAGGGGGGTGTTGAACGCAGACTTCCATTCTTCCCCCTCTCTGATGCGGATGAGGTGGTAAGCGTTATGTAGGTCCAACTTGGTGAACACCTGAGCATGGCAGAGGGGCTCAAAGGAGGGGTCGATAAGAGGGAGAGGTGCTTTTTTTTGACAGGGAAGTCGTTAAGCCCTCTGAAATCGATGCAGGGGTGAAGGGAGGAATCCTTCTTTTTGACAAAGAAAAATCCAGCACCCAGAGGAAAGGAGGAGGACCAAATGAGACCAGCGGCTAGGGAGTCCTTGATATACACCTCCATGGCCTTTTTCTCGGGATAGGATAGGTTGTACAGGCGGCTGGATGGGAGGGGGGCCCCGGGAAGAAGATCAATGGCACAATCATAGGGGCGGTGCGGGGCTAGGGATAGTACCCGGTCCTTGCTGAAAACTGGGGCGAGGTCGTGATTCTCAGGTGGGACCGTAGAAAGGTCAGGAGGGGCCGGAGGTGTTTTGCGATCTCCCGAGGGAGGGAGGGCCGACAGGAGACAATGAGAGTGACATTTGAGACTCCAACTGGTGATGGCAACGTTTCTCCAATCAAAGTGAGGGTTGTGTCTCTGGAGCCAGGGGTATCCAAGAACTAGTAGGGAGGCAGGTGAGAGGATGACGAACAACTGGATGGTCTCCCGGTGATTCCCGGAAATGTTTAGGGTGACAGGGGCTGTCTGGTGAGAGACAAGGGAGATCAGGTGGCCATCCAGGGCATAAACCTTCTTGGGGGAGGCGAGAGGCTCAAGGGATAGCCGGAATTGTCGGCACAAACCCTCATGGATGAAATTGTCGTTGGCCCCCGAGTCAATGAACACTTGCACGGGGGTGGTAATGTGATCCCAGATTAGTCTGGCGGGAACGGCCATGCGAGGAGGAGAGCTTGGGGAAGAAGAGGTCTGGCTCACCATTGAGCTCTCCATCAGTAGTGAGCCCTCTCTTTTGGCTTGGAGGGACAGTTGGCGATGAAGTGTACCAACGCACCACAATAAATGCACAGCTTGTCCCTCCAGCAATCCAAGCGAGCTCTGCCCACCTGCATGGGCCCGTCCAGGATAGCGGGGGAAATTAGTGAGCCTGTGGGAGCTGGACAGGAAGATGGAGTCTGAAATCCTTCTGAAAGGGAAAGGCCAGGCGGGAGGACCAACTTATGGGTCCTGGTCCCCAGGTCTCGGTCTCTTTCCCTCAGCCTATTGTCAATTTGGATCACCAGGGAAATCAACTCTTTGAGGGAGGAGGGCTCATCCCTGGAGGCTAATTCGTCCTTCATCCGCTCCGAAAGCCCCTTCATGAAAATCCCCAGTAGCGCGGACTCAGCCCACCCGCACTCGTTGGCTAAAATGCGGAACTTGAAGGAAAAGGACGCCACAGACTGAGATCCCTGCTTGAGTGCTAGCAGCCGGCTGGTAGCCTCCCGGCCGTTAACTGGATGATCAAAAACCTTGTGCAATTCCCCGGAAAATACATCAAAGGAAACTAACGCCGGAGAAGCATTGTTCCAAAGCGCGGTAGCCCACTTAGCCGCCCTGCCCCGTAAAAGGTTAATCACATGTGCAATCTTGGCTTTATCCGTGGGATAGCTTGAAGGCTGCAGGTCAAACACTGCCCACATGAACCTAAATTCTCCGAATACGGCTCCGGGGGAGGATCAAATGGTTTCTTGTGTGTGTGTGTGGGGGAAGGGGGGTGGAGTGTGGAAGGCAGGCTTGGGTGAGTCACTCGCTGGTGGATGGGCGCTGGGGGGTTGGGCTGATGACCCATCTGGGGAATTTGGGAGGTGATATGGGTGACCTGCTGGTGCAGGTTATGAAGGGACTCCATGATATCGTGCAACATATCTTTATGCCGTCCGATGAGGATCCCTTGGGAGTACAGGGCCTCCCTCACTGGGTCCGGGCTTGCTGGGTCCATTTTTGGCCAGAGTTTTCTGTTAGGGTTTAAACCCCAATGAAATTCAAAGAGAGTATATCCCGCGTCACAGAGATGGGGCGTAAGCACTGGGCGAGCAATCCGGAAGAGAGTGTACCTCGCGTCGCAGAGATGGGGTGGAAGCGCTGGGCAAGCAATCCGGAAGAGAGTGCGTCTGCGGAGGGGAGATGGACGGAAGCACTGGGGCTCAAGGAGACACTGGAAGGGGAAAAAGAGACAACCATAACTCACCAGTAAGCAATACACACTGAAAAAGCACTAAGCTAGCGGTTCTTAAGTGAACTGGCTGAGATACCGCGTAGGCAGCGAGAATACTCTGGCACCGGTAGAAGCCTCCCCGCCGGGCTTAAATGCCGGTGGTGATGGCCAAGATCCGGAGCAGGTGTGCAAGAGTGGGTGGAGCCGGTGCCGGTGGGAGCCGCCCCATCTCTGAAAACAGAACGAAAAGAAACACCACACAAGAAAACAAAAACAAAAACACCCCTTCCCCCAGGGATGCTATCACCACGCTCAAAAACGTCAATGATAGCAGGATGTATTCATTGATAAAATATTTCTAACTTTCCGACATTTACACTCTGTCATGCACTGAGAGTACTTATAACAAAAGAGTTGATGTCCAGAAACTGTACGCTTACAGTTGCAATGACTTTTTAAGCAAGAAATTCATTTATGGTCTGACAGGCTCAAAACCTGAATTAGATTCGGACAGCGAATATACTTGTGTGACAGAGTTGACATAGTTCTTGGGGCCATAAATTCATATGCTCGAAATGCCAAAATTTATTAATTTTTTGTCTGTACATGCACAGCTTAAATTGTCAACTTATGAAGGTACTTGTAAATCAGATCTGGGCAAATCTAATTTAACATCCTTTAAATTATTTATTTATTTATTTATTTATTTATTTATTTATTTATTTATTTATTCGTTCATTCATTCATTCATTTATTTATTCATTCATTCCTTCATTCATTCATTCATTCATTCATTCATTCATTCATTCATTCATTTATTTATTTATTTTTAAATATTTGGGTATATAAAGAGTGGGACATAAAATATGCATTTCTGTGAAAATGACCCATGTAGAACATATATTTTATATGTGAACGCAGCTAGGCAGCTTTCCAATCCAGCACACCCAAATCTAAATCAATCTTTTCTGTCATAACAAACAAGCAAACAAATGCAGGTTGTTTGTGAAAGGGGCTTCAGGTTTAACTGTTGTGGTTTTACTTTTGTTGTTTTGACTCGCTGTTGTTGTGTTTTTGTTTTTGTTCTTGCAGTGTTGGTTCTGTTCTGTTGTGCTTTTTAAGTGTTTGTTTTTTGTTAAGTGTTTTTGACTTGCTGTTTTTTGTAACTTTTTTTTTTAAGTTTTGTTAATGTATTTTCCTCGTACAGGCTGAAGTAAACATCAACAGCATTTATGAGGCATTTTTTTCAGTCAGATCAGTCAGTTCAGTCAGTTCAATGGAGAGTCTCAGAACTCGTGTCTGTAACTCCCTGGGTGCTACAGTGTTGGGTTTTATAGGTAAGAAGAAGGGATTTCTTTTAAATATGACAGGAAATTGGTGACCAGAGTGCATTAAAGAGAAAAGTTGAGAGCTCGAGCAGCCGAATTTCAGATGTATTGCAGCCTGGAGAGTGGAAAAAAGAAAGGGGATAAAAAAGAATGTGGTAATAATCGATGGTTATGAAAGCGTCCTTAAAATCGAGCGCATTGTCGTGCGACGCTGTTTAATTAAATGTAGCAACATACAAAACAATAAAGTGCGTTTCATATTAAAGCTTTTTGTCACACCGAACCCCAGACAGTGACATGCCAAACAGCTAATAAAGTGAAGCGCTTCCCTCATAATGACAATGCTGGCAGGAAGGAAGAGTGATGAGACCCCCATGTTTTTTCTCTCTTCTGTTTATAGGTGGCGTTATTGATCATTTTAAAGTTGAAAAATTACAGCCAGTAATATTAAAACTCTTCACAGGCGCCCTCATATGAAATTAAAGCGGCTCTAAATATCCTCCAAGTGCATTTATTGTGGAAGCTTAGACACTACTTTCTGAAATTGTTTACGAGGCCATATATTTTATTCATGTACTGCTGTGTTTGTTGTTGGCATCACAAAAGTTCCATTGAGATACCAGGAAAGTTTCTTAAACTTCTTTACCTCCTTGCTGTGAGGTGGTCGTGCTAACCACTACAGCAGTATACCTCCTGTACTAATACACCTCTAAAAAGATCATCCTATTTTATAAAATTAAACAAGAGTACTTGAAGAGTGCAAACCACCACCAAGCCCAACAATCCTCCATAATAATCTGAATCATCTCCAAAATCTTTTCATCATCAGAGTCTTTCCTGTCTAAAGTCCCACCTGTGGTAGAAGTCCCGCCTGTGGTAGAAATTTCATGAAAATCCGAGCATTACGTTTTTTATGTAATCCTCTTAACAAACACACAAATTGCAGATCAGTCATAAATATCCCTCTTTGGCAGAGCTTATGAACAAACAAAGAATCTGCTTTGATTTTTGTCTTCCTGTTTCAGGTTACCTGAATATTCAGTCATGGCCAGAGAACATGGCGGATTTTGGCGTATTTTCGAATCTTGCTACTATCGGGGGGAGAACGCTTTACAGGTATGACACTACTATACATACTGTATAAGTGCATAAGTTTGCATGCCCCACAGGTGTTTCAGTTTGGAAATACAAACAAAAAAGATGCACAGGTCTTCATTGTAACCTGTCTCTAATAGAAAGAAGTTTATAAACCAAATGGTGGTGAATCAGAAAACACAACGCCAAGCCAAGAGGCAAAATCTTTTCAATGGAAACAACTTACACCAAGATGGATTTACATAACACAGAGACACGTGTTTATTTAAGGTTTAGTGGGTGGAGCCTTTAGTGTCAGTGCTTCATAGGAGAAGGCTTATAGGTAAACGTTTTCCACATTTTGTTTTGTGGCTTCTTAATTACATCACAAGCTGAGATTTTTGTTTATTTACCTTAAGAGATATTAAAAAACAGACACAGGTAAGAGAACTAATATTTGGAGCTGCTGTAACATCAGTCAGAACAGTAATAAGTGCATGCATGGGTAAACGGTTTGGTTATAGTGCACTGTATAATGAACACTTCCGCTGCATGGACCCCTCATCCACCTTTTTCTTTAAGCAGTATGACATGATTTCTCAACCTATAATTAGCATGGATCTGAAACCACTCCATAGTTGTGTCCAAATGATCATTAGTAATGGTATTCATTTTTATTTAATATTATTATTATTATTATTATTATTATTATTATTATTTTATTATAATTTTTTTTTTGCAGATTAGGGTGTAAACAATTAACTATAAACAATTTATTGTAATGGATCTGTTTTTATTTAGATCTCTACCTTACACCCTCCACCCTTACAAATGGTATGATTCATTATGAATATAATGATACAGAAATATGATTTTTCGATATGTGAGAAATAAAACACTACATATCTTGTTGTTACAGAAAGAAGCTGTTTTTTTCTATTAGTTTCCTTAATCAGCATCACACAAAATTATTTTAGACTGTGATTGTTCCAAACATGGCATTCTTTTTCTTATTCTTTTTCTCTGTATATTAGATACATGTATAAAATGTATTACATTGTATTACATATAAATAAGAACACTAAAAGTTGTATAGCAATAAAGTATTGAATATTGATTCTTGAATGGTGCTGTTACATTTCATTCTTGGACCAAGAATATGTGTCCCTTTGTTAAATAATAAGTTTTTGTGGTTAGGAATCAGCTATGATTAATAATTATGACAAACCAATCAATCAATCAATCAATCAATCAATCAATCAATCAATCAATCAATCAATCAATCAATCAATCAATCAATCAATCAACCAACCAACCAACCAACCAATCAATCACTCAACCAACCAAGCAATCAATCAGTCAACCAACCAAAAAAACAATTAACCAAAAAGCAATCAACCAATCAATTACTCAACCAATCAATTACTCAACCAATCATCCAAGCAACCAACCAACCAATCAATCAATCAACCAACCAAAAAACAATCAACCAATGAATCAATCAGTTAATCAACCAACCAATCAATTAAGCAATCAACCAACCAACCAAAACACAATCAATCAACCAAACAGTTACTTAACTAACCAACCAAGCAACCAACCAAAAAACAAACAACAAATTAATCAATCAGTTAATTAACCAACCAATCAATTAGGCAATCAACCAACCAACCAAAACACAATCTATCAATCAATTACTCAACTAACCAACCAAGCAACCAACCAAAAAACAATCAGCCAGTTAATCAATCAAATAATCAACCAACCAATCAATTAAGCAATCAATCAACCCATCAATTGATTTTTGTTTTATTTATTCATTATTTTTGTGCTTCTGTATATTTTGGTCTGAGGGCACTTCTCTCTTTTTCCTCTCATCATTTTTAAAAATGTACATTGCATTCATTTAATCATTCATTCATTAATTTTCTGAACCGCTTAATCACGATTAGGGTCACAGGGAGGCTTGCACCCATCTCAGCCGACTCTGGGTGGGGGCAGAGTACACCCTGGACAGCTCGCCAGGCCATTGCAGGGCAAAAACACGCTGACGGCTATGCAGCCTACTCTTGATGAAAATCAGCACCTCATTCATTTCAGAAATTAAATTATAATTAAGAGAAATTGTCTCTTTCATGAACACTTGAAGTATTGCTCTATATTATGTTTCATGTATGATGAGGAAAAGTCAAATAAAGATTTTTAAATAGGGCGTTAGCATTAAAGTTTTTTCTTCAAATATCCCCTGAGCAGAATTTTCCTTCAAAAGCAGACTCTGTATTAAAAATTCACATACACACACACGTTTCACTTACTTACTTTTTCTTTATTCCCTTCATTTTCCCAAAGTGGTATCTCTTTGCTGATCCTGAAGCAGCTCTGGATCACATCCCTGAGCTTCCAGTCTCTGCAGGAGATCAGTGCCGGGAACGTGTACATCAGCAACAACAGCCAGCTGTGTTTCTATCATACTCTGAACTGGACCGGGTTTTTCCGCTCCAGCAGTCAGAGAGCGCTGCTGAACAACAACAAGGAGATGCAGCAGTGTGGTGAGTTGCACTGAATTTTGGTTTAAAGTTTCACCAAAAGTAATGACATCCTTTAGTTTTGGTCCTTGCTGCTTGAACCCCTAAATTATTGTCTTGTATATAAACTCTTGTGGGGTTTTCAATTTTTATTAGAAATCATTTTATTTTAAAATGATATATTTTTTTTGTTTATATACATAAATCATAAATTTATTCATATAGCATATTGATACTACCACTGCTGCTACTACTAATTTACTAATAATAATACTAATAATGATACTACTACTACTACTACTACTACTACTACTAATAATAATAATAATAATAATAATGATAATGATAATGATAATAACAATAATAATGATATAAGAATAAACCATGCAGTTTTTTAAAGACTTTTTATTACATTTTACTATTATATAAATTTTATTGTATTTTTTTTACTTTTTTTATTTTTTTTAGCTGGCTGGTTAGCTGCATAAGATACATGATACGGTATATGCATAAAGGGATTGTGCTTAATGTAAGATAATCGAAAATTGATTATACAAAAAATATATATAATCCATATACAAGTTCTACAAGAATACAAGAAATAAACAAACAAACAACCCCCCCCCCCTAATAATCATAAATAACACATACAATAAAAAGGCATGCTTGTCTTACAATAACTCTAAAACATTTAGATTTTACATAAGGCCAAAAATTTCCAAAAAACAAAAAAACTCTCAGAAAGTTGTAGCTGTAATTACACATTGCTCCACTTGGGGGCTCTGTTGGAACTTACTAGTCCACGGTCTGAGTCATAAAGGGCAGGAAGATAGAGAAATGTTTACTGTAATGGACTAATGATACATTTAGGGTGGATTCCCACTTCCCACCAGCGACAGATTTACCCAGTGAATGGATCCTTAATCGCTGTATTCATAATTCATAATCAGAATAAATATGTGGGGTGATTTCTATCATTTGTTATAAGAAACATCCATCCTTCTAACAGTCAATGTTTTTTGTGCAAATGTGATAGTAAGTATAATTAAATGGGAAAATTTCATAGTTTAATATATCTTCAACACTGATAGCATAGAGGAGTTTAACAGTAATAATATAATAAACAAACAAACAAACAAATGAATGAATGAATGAATGAATATATATATTCAGAAAACTTCCACCCATCTAATTATCTATTATTTATTTATTTATTTATTTAAATGTCATGTTTATTATTATTATTATTATTATTATTATTATTTATTTATTTATTTATTTTTTATTATTATTATTAGTATTAGTAGTATTTATTTCATTGTATAAACTCTGCAGTATTGTTCCATAAAGAATAAGAGCACTTTTAAGTTTTCATTAATAACAGTTCATGGAAATAAATGGCATTATTTATTTATTTACTTACTTACATACTCACTCACTCACTCACTCACTCACTTATTGTTTTAACTTGGCACAATGTATTTTTTCTTCATTATCATTATTTTTATTATTATTTCCTTTTTTAATTCAATTTAGTTTTATTTGTACAGCATTGTTTACACTTCACACTGTCACAAAGCAGCTTTACATAGCAAAACAAATTTGGTAAATAACTTAAACTTATGATTTAAACATTTCTCTATAAGCTCTTAAACATTTTTAAACTTTTAAACATTTCTCTGGAACACATAGAGGATTTTGCCAGTTGAGTGATAGGAAGAAAACAATTCACCCTCCAGTCACCTGCACTGAAATTATTCAGGCTCTGAGAGAGCGAAGATTTAGACTTTTTAAGTAATTAAATATTTTTACTTTGTTCCTTTCTGTCTTTGACTGTGTTATTTTAAACTGTTGAATTTTCAACCTGTGGTGATGGAGACAAGGAGAAACTCCCCCCTATTCTCTTTATAGGAAGTGAATTTAAACTAAATATTTTTTTTAATTTATTTGTCTGTTTTGTTTATTTCTAAGCTCATGTAATTTTTAAATTGTTTTTTTTTTTTGTACTATTGGTTGTTACTTATGTTTCTGTTATTTATAGTAAGTGTGATTAAATTAGACATTTATTTCTGTATTACACTGGTTTATTTGCAGGGTTTTGCTCTTATACTCTAAACAGCCACTTTTTAAGGTTTTTTATTGTTTGTTTGTTTGTTTGTTTGTTTATTTATTTATTATTTTTTTTATTTATTTATTTGATGGACTCACAGTTACTTTTAAATTAATAAGTGATAAAATATCTATATTCATTTCTCTTAAATCTTTCAGGTGTAAAACAGTCTGACGAGTAAATGCCACTGAACACACACACAAACACACACACACACATACACACACACACATACAGAGCGCAGTAATTATACTGAGACTGAAGATGCACTGCTCACGGTCAGCCGTCAGAGTGACGAGTGAGGGATAAAGACATTATTGACTTCAGTGACAGCACTGCCTTATTAGTGTATTAGTGTGTATTACTGTGTCAATGGATCTCTCTCTCTCTCTCTCTCTCTCTCTCTCTCTCTTTGTGTGTGTGAGTGTGTAAGACAGATCTCAGGAAGTGTACATAGTCGACAGGGTAATGTGTAGTTTGCCTGATTAAGCCGCTTTAGTGTGATTATATTGTCTCTCAGCTAAGGAAGCTAAAAGGAACAAAATAAACAGCATTTAATTTTTCATTTGTATTATTTTAATCTTTAACGTATTCATTTCATAGTAAAAAAGGTTAAAGACCACTCAGACATGAAACATTTCTTGATTTACTAGCTCATTACACACTTATTTGCTTATTTATTTACTATCTCAGTTTCTTACTTACTAATCATTATTAACTTACTTTTTATTTACTTACTAAAGTACTTAAAATGTACTTCTCTTACCTATTACTTACTTTTTATTTACTTAGTACTGAATACATGCTGATTACTTCCTTATTACTTACTTTTTAATTCATTCATTTTCGTAACCGCTTAATCCTAATTAAGGTCGCTGGGAGGCTGGAGCCCATCTCAGCCGACTCTGGGCGAGGATGGGGTACACTCTGAACAGCTCGCCAGGTCATTTTAGGGCCTACTTACATTTAAAATACTTTTTATTTAATTACCTGCTTATTTCTCACTGCTTATTTTTTACTTTCTTATTTATACTTCACTTATTATTTACCTACTCACTACTTAGTTTTTACTTTTCTGACCACCTACCTACTTTTTACTCACTTGTTACTTGATACTTAATTTTATTTACTTTCTTTACTATTTACTTACTTTACTTTTTACTTACTTAATAAACCCACATATTAATAATTTCATTTATTACTTAATTTAATTACTTATTACTTGCTCCTTTTACTTACTTATGACTCACTTATTTATTAACTTACTCATTACTTGCTACTTAATTTACTTACTTAATACTTACATTACACACATATTTACAATGTACTTAATTTTTTTTGTATAGTACTTACAATTTTATTTACTTACAGAGCATCATATGATAGGGTACCTGTCCTGAAACAAGTATATGCACAAGTATGTATGTGTGTGTGTGTGTGTGTGTGTGTGTGTGTGTGTGTGTGTGTGTTACAGTTACACAGCAGCGCGTGTGTGATCCCTTGTGCTCAGAAGCAGGATGTTGGGGTCCTGGTCCTGATCAGTGTGTGTCCTGTAGATACTACAGTCGCGGGAGAACATGTGTGAAGTCATGCAACATCTACCATGGGTCAGTGCTTTTACTCAACCTTTGTAACCGCCCTGGCAGAGGTAGACTCTTTTCAAAAAGCAGGCCCAGGTCCATTTTACTGCAATCTGTAATAAATTTATTTCAGTTACCACCAACAAGCTAAAGTTTAAAATGACTGAGCTATAGTAGTTGACTGGTTTTCTTGGCTGCTGTTCAAACACAGGATGCATAAACTGAACCGAATGAGACGTTCTAACATCATGCTTGGTATGTTTTTGTTACAGAGATGTTCGGGAGTTTATTAACGGGTCGATGTGCATGGAATGTGACAGCCAGTGCGAAAAAGCTGGAGATAAAACACTGACATGCCATGGACCAGTAAGTTAAAAAAGAAACAAAAAAAAAAACACACACACAAGCATTATTAAATTTCTGCTAACTTGGGGAATGAGGATAAAAGTTAGTGTTACTTATGTATGAGGCACCATTTGGCTTCAGAATAAATCTGGGATCAAAGAAAAGTTTTTTTTTTAACTAGCAAAGATCTTCAAAACCCTAGCGCTTGAGTAAATAAAGTTTGTAAAAGCAGCACTAAAGCTATTTTTGTTCTTTATTTCAGCCTCATTTAATCATATAATTACTGGGAAAAAATTACACTTTTTATTTTTTATTTTTCTGTTGTTTTTCTTTTCCAGTTTAAATCAGACCTATAATTTTCCTCACAAAATGCTTGGCTGTTTATTCATGTGGTTAGCTGCTGGGGACTGATCAACAATGTGGTATTATTCTTTGGTAACGACTTGTATTGGAGTTGTACTGGGGTTGAATTGAAGTTGTACAAGAGTTGTAATGGAGTTATATTGAAGTTATATTTGAGTTGTAGTGGAGTTGAATTAAAGTTATTTTGAAGTTGTACTGGACTGTGTTGGAGTTGTACTGCAGTTGTTTTTGAGTTGTATTGAGTAGTACTGGAGTTGTATTAGAGTGGTATTGGAGTCGAACAGCGTAAACAATAAAACACTTTGGGGTACAGTGTTACTGTTGCTATTCTGAAGTTGATTCTTTTTATATAACTACATATCTGGAAGTGTTTTGTTACTCCTTTTACACCAGACCAATTTCCCAACAATTGAACTCTATTCATTATGTAACATCATGTTGCTTTTTATCCAGTTATTGTTGTGAACCCACAGTGTTTCTCTGCCCTTGACTCTTTAGGGTCCTGATCACTGTACGAAGTGTGTTCATCTTAAAGATGGGCCAAACTGTGTGGAGAAATGTCCTAATGGTCTGCAGGGTGCCGACAGTTTCATCTTCAAATACGCTGAAGCTAATAACGAGTGCCGACCCTGCCACCCCAACTGCACCCAGGGGTAACTGCTACCACTGTTACTGTGTTTATAGAATAATAGGATTTATCATGAATGGACAAGATAATGATGATGATGATTATGATGATAATAATGATGACATCAGTCCATTGTTATGGCTTTCTTATGCATGTGTTCAGAATCAAGTCATGAGACAGAGAAGTGATTGATTAATTGATGATTGAGTTATAATTCCACTGCATTCTTTTACTGACAGCTGCACTGGATCCCACATCCAGGACTGCATTGGATTCCTGGACAGGTGTGTCTTCGTTACATCCATTACCGAGTTACCAGTGATTTCACCGTGTCATGATAACAGCATAAAGAATAACTCTACCTACTTCCAGTCTAGTCTTTGACTTTACCTGGTTTCAGACATTGCAAATTACCTTTTTATTATTATTTTTTCAGTAATCCACTGATTGTAGCTGGAATGATAGTTGGACTGTTTGTGGTTGTCATTGTTGCTCTTGGTGTGGCCATTTTTGTGAGACGCAGAAGAATTAAGAAGAAACGAGCTTTGCGTCGCTTCCTGGACACCGAAGTAAGGAAAAAAAGATTTCTCTGGGTGTTCTTTTTATAATAACTGATCTGGGACCTGTTGTGCATCTATATATGTGTATAGACTATGGTAACATTTTGTTGTTATAACTGAGCTGGGGTCTGTATATTGATTAGCTCCTTGAGCCTCTTACAGCCAGTGGAACAACACTTAATCAGGCTCAGCTGCGCTTACTGAAAGAAACTGAACTTAGGAAAGTGAAAATCTTGGGATCTGGAAGCTTTAGTACTGTGTACAAGGTAAACATTCTATCTGTATACATTAATACACATTTAATTTATATTGGTGGTACAGTGGGGCAAAAAAGTATTTAGTCAGCCACCAATTGTGCAAGTTCTCCCACTTAAAAGATGAGAGAGGTCT
>JAQMYF010000009.1:2934158-2946437 GCA_030014195.1 Neosilurus mollespiculum
TGAGCAAATATTTGATTGTGACAGACCCATCTTAAACATCCTTTGTCCTGTATAATGAGTTCTATGGAGAATTTTGAGTTGTATTAGTTGCATATTTGAATTTTTAGACAAAAAATACTTAGTTTATAATGTGTTTGTCCACCTGTTGTGTACTGCTAACTAAGATACAACTACTGCATAAGCTTTATCTAAATACCCCTAAAACCCCTCACATCTATTACATCCAATCATTCAACTATGAAGGCTAACTTTAGTGAGTACTTACAGCCGAAATGCTAGGGGTGCTCTTCAATAAATTGAAAACATATTACTTAGAATAGCACTTAGTCAGTGGCTCAACTGACCAAGGCATCCAAGGACCAAGGTGATTTTAACTGAATGTTTTAGTTAAAGGTTGCTGAAGACTATACTGAATGAATTTATTGAAATAATTCATGCTAGAGCAGTAATTCACAGGAGGAACCATTGCAGCTGTATTATTTTACATTAAAAGATATATCTCCACCGACTCAACAGATGGTGCTACTGATGTCCAGCATGGATCACCCCCATGTGGTGAGGTTGCTTGGAGTCTGTATGAACCCCAACGTGCAGCTAGTCACCCAACTCATGCCTCATGGCTGTCTGTTAGACTACATTCATGAGCATAAGGACAATATTGGCTCTCAGCTACTGCTCAACTGGTGTGTGCAGATTGCTAAGGTAAGAGTGTCCCCATTACTGCATAGCTTTGATTTGATGTCCTGGCAAAATGTGGTTGATCAATTAAACATTGTTGAATGTATACTGGCCAAAAGTATAAGGTTGAGACTACAAAGTAGAAATTAGGTTCTTTGGGATTCTGGGGCTTATTGAGGGCAGCAAGGATACAGATGTGAGCCAAAAAAATTGGTTCCTCCTCAACACAGCTGGTTTACATTCTTGAGGGTGAGGACCTTGACATCCAGGAGAGTCTGTAAATAACCAGCTGCTGCTCCTTCAAATCAAAATAAGCCTGTTATGGCAGGTCAGGATGTCCCCTTTTTGGGAGAGTCCCACCGGGGTCGCCCCATTGGACAGACCAAAGACCAATAGGAAACTGCAGATCTATGACCTGCTGGAAAGATAATATCTGGTAGTTGATATGGGAATGACTTTGGATCCCCCAGGAGATATAATCTTTAAACTATGGGTGAACATAAAGAAGTCTGAACTGATTCCTGCAGCTCATTGCAACGTCCTCGAAGAGAGATATATGGGATTAGAGAAAGAAATGGGATAGTAGGATGGTATAGCTTTTAGTATGGTGGTCCACGGGGAAAGTGTGCTCAGATGCAGATGGTGTGCACCCTCAGCTGGACAGTAGACTTGGTTGTGGTCAGTGAATTTGCTTTCTCAATCTTTTTCTTTGGCTTAAGTTCCTTTTGATTATTGTCTTTGTGTTTATTGGGCATGGTTCTAATCCTGTCCTTGCTGAAGCATCCAGCTGGGACTGAATGGATACCAGTTGCCAAAATACCGGCAGCTGGTACACCTGCTTCTCTTGTCATGGCTGCAATCTTCATGTCATGCCTCATACCACAGGGCCAAGTTCTAGTAGCAGATTAATGATCTAGAAACATAGAATAAGATGTGGGTGCACCCATAATGTAGGCTGAGCCACACATGTTTAGTGTCTGAAGTGTCACCCAGAACTATTTTTTTTTATTTTCTTATAATTTTACTAAATTGACCAACTTGCCTTGCAGTTTGTAATGTCTATGATGTCTATTAGGGTCACCACTCTATTGCAGGGCAACACACATACACAACCAGTCACATTCACATCTAGGGACAATTTGGAAAAGCCAGTTAGCCTAATGTGCATGTCTTTGGACTATGGAAGGAAACCAGTGTACCTGGAGGAAACCCACGCAAAATCCGAGCCTGGGACTCGAACCCAGGACATTTTTGCTTTGAGGCAGATGTGCTTACCTCCTCACCACAGTGCTGCCCTGTTTGCATTGTTTTTGTTTTGGAAATGCATCAAGGTGACCTTAGTTCAAAGCTAAACTTATTAAGACACACCAAATTGCTTCATCTGTTAACAGGGTATGATGTACTTGGAGGAAAGAAGGCTGGTCCACCGAAACTTGGCTGCTCATAATATTTTGGCGAAATCTCCAAACCATATCAAGATTACTGACTTTGGACTTGCTCACCTTCTGGATGCTGATGAGAAGCAGTATAATGCAGATGGAAACAAGGTTAGATTAAAATAAATAGGAGGTTCTAGATCAAGCATTAATGTAAGATGTTACTATACTTGTATGATAATGCTCTTCTTTACTTATGCTTGTCTAGTGGATGGCACTGGAGTGCATTCAGTATAGAAAATTTACACACCAGAGTGATGTCTGGAGCTATGGTAAGAGAGTAAAGCAAGCTTCACATGGGGCAGTTCTGACTGCGGTTCAGTGCGATTTCAAACCATGTTAGACTGCAGTGATATTGTCCTGACATCATGATAATGTTCACCATTGACACTGGCTGAAATAAACCCTGAGTATTTTGAATATTTCAAATTTCACAGCGATTCTCAAAACTATGTGTTACCAGCTAGCTGCCTTGTGGCTGCAATGTTGTCACCTTTGGAAACCTTTTTGAGCCATGTTCAATACAACCTCATTACTACCTATTCTTACCATGATTTCACCTAATGCTCAGAATTGTTGCCACACCACCATCATATTTAAGTGTGGTTTTGAACCATGTTGAACTACCATCAGAATTGCCCCCTTGTAAGGCCTTCTTAACATTAAAACTTCAAAGCAAATCATATATTGGTTCATTATTTAAAAGACAGATACCAAATTTCCTTTTTTTAGGAGTAACAATATGGGAGCTGATGACATTTGGAGGAAAGCCATATGATGGGATTCCCATGGGTGAGATCCCAGATATCCTAGAGAAAGGAGAACGTCTGCCTCAACCCCCAATATGCACCATAGACATCTACATCATCATGGTTAAATGTGAGTAAACTTAGTTTGCAAAGTTATGTTCTAAATCCTTCTCTCTCACTCAGATATGAAACTGGAACTAGTTCTAACTAGTTCATCTGAAGTACATCTGAGATAAATAAATAGACATGGCTTGAGTTCTAATTAAAGGTTTTTAATGAGGTTTTTAATTAACAGTGCGCTTCTGTTTCTAACATGGCTTGAGTAATTGCTGGTTATTTGGACATGGAAATGAATTGTGGGGGAATAGAGATCAGCGGCACATGCAAATGAGTTTTAAGAGGCAAATCATTCTTATTGACAACAGCCGGGTAATTTGAGTTGATTCCTGAGGCAGGATGTGAAAAAGCGACATCCAATCTAGAGGCCAAGAGGACCTTTTTGTCCGTGCTGTTGTTATGGCATTCATATAAACCAATGCAGCTGCATGTGTCAAAGCTGTTAGTGGGTCACTTCGCATCTTGGCTTATGTTGTCATGTTGTGTCACTGCCTTTAAGGTTGGATGATCGATGCTGACAGTCGGCCCAGGTTTAAAGAGCTCGCTGCTGAGTTCTGCAGGATGGCAAGAGACCCTCAGAGATATCTAGTCATCCAGGTGAGCAAGCTTTTTGGTCTTCTTCACTACCTGTGGACACTTTCTGGTGTAGAAAGTAGTAATAATTAATTTTATTACAATTTATTCATTCATTCATTCATTCATTCATTCATTCATTTATTTATTTATTTATCATCTCAGGGGGATGACTGTACCAAGCTTCCCAGCCCCAACCACAGTAAATTCTTCCAAAGTCTTCTAGAAGATGATGATTGGGGTGAACCTTTGGATGCTGAGGAATTTTTGGGACCTCATGCTCGCTCAACGAGAAAACAAGTGCGCACTCAAATGCTGAGCAGTGGCTCAATAATGAATGTCAAATGCTTAATTTTAATTGACTAGATGTTAAATTTCCTATAACACTTCATATGGTAGTTCTGGCTTTGGTCTCGTAGAGTTTTACTTCAACAGTCTTTCTTTCTCCATTGAACAGATCCATTTCCAGAAACTTGATGGGCTTTGTAGCCCAAAGCAAGCAGCAGGAGGACCTTCCCAGGTGTCGTTCATCCCAAGTGGAACCCAGCAGTTGGCTGTCAGTTCACAGGATAGTGAGAAAAATGTGAAGAAGCAGCCAGGTGTAGGATATGTAGAGAGCTTACTGCCAGAGAGAACACCACTGGGGAAAACTGATGAGGATGGATATGTGGCCCTCAGGAAGGACAACAGCTCATCAGGTAGAGAGAATTTTCTTGTCTTCTCAGAGGTGGACAAATAATACATTTATTGTCTAGCACACTGGGCTACTGGACACTCCAGTGCACTGCCTAGCCTCATGTTCTGGTTGCTTGGAAACCAAATTTACGTAGCTAATTAATGTATCTAGTTGGTGACCGACTCAACTATCTAGTGGTGCTCATTTACAAACATTTTCTCAAACATGAAGACACTGTCATGATAGAATAGAGTTAGGCCCCCTACTTTGTAGTGACAGTTTAGGAAAGACCTACATGTGTTTGGGATGGTCAAGTTGCCGCAAAAAATTTTGCCATATAGTGTGATATAGTGGCCATATAGTATCATTCCTGTGACACATTGTACTCCCCAGTTGCTCCACATTCAAGAAATATTGAATAGAATACCCAAATTGAATAGAATACCCAGTAAACTCTCTTATTCTCATATGCTGAACCGTAGGGTTGTGAGGAGGCAGTACCTATCTCAGCTGACACTGGGCAAAGGCAGGGTACACCCTGAACAGCTTGCCAGACCATTGCAGGAACAAAACACAAACATACAACCATTCACACTCACACCCACACCTTGAGGCAATTTGAAACAGCCAGTTAGCCTAATGTGCATGTCTTTGGACTGTGGGAAGAAGCTGGAGTACCTGGAGGAAACCTTCGCAAACTCAATACAGAAACGCCCGAGCCCGGGACTCAAACCCAGTACCTTCTTGCTATGAGATGGACATGCTGACCACTAATAAAACTGATTAGCATATTGTAGAGTCAGTAGTTTGAGGGATACTATTAAAAGTTGTTACTATTCAACTCTTGAAAAAAGAGTGTATTAAGAGTAAGCAGCCTGTTTGTATTAAGAGTAAGCAGCCTGCTCTTACTTAATTTAAGCCATTATTGTGATATTTTGTGTTTTCATCTTTGTAGATCATCAGAATGCTGTTGAAGAGAACCCTTTTGTGACACTAAGAAAAAATATGGAAATTCAGGCACTGGACAACCCAGCATATCACAGCACATTTGAGGGACCTCGTAAGGGTGACGAGAAGTACAGTTATGAACCTGTTTATCTCAATACTTTCCATGGCAAAGGCAATATAAACAAAGCGATTCTGAAGAAAAATGAAGTTTCTGCTCCATTAAAGTTCAACACCACAAGCAGCAAAACGATCAATCATGTTCCACTAAGCGAACAAGCAAAAGAAGGAAGATCCCATTACAACAGCCAAGGAGCACATGTTCATTTCTCTATTCCACCAGTTCATCATCCTCAAAGTGAACCGGTGAGCCACAATGTTCATCATACCCATTCTGTCCATGGGTTCCACATCAATCCCAACAAATCTGTATCCTCAAATCAGACTTGCCTTGTAAACCACCAGGTCCAGCCTGGTCCTGTAGAACCACAAGTCCATATGGCAAAGTCCGTAGCTGCTGGTAAAAGTGGGTTCTCAGGCCATTCTATTCACTCAGGCAGCATTACACAACACGTTCATCCTGGAATGATCATGGTGGACAAAAAGTACTGGAAGACCATTGACAACCCAGAGTACTGGCAACACAGTCTTCCACTCAAGGCATCCCAAGGGAACCTTCATAGCTCATCCCAGAGCTGCCATTCAAGCCTCTATAGACAAAGTCTTAGCAAACAAAATGGCTGTGTCCAGTCTAGTGTTGCCAAGAACCCAGAGTATATTCCAGAATCGGAAACCATGAGGCCAGGAACAAATGTGCCTCCTCCGCCATACCGCCAGAGAAACACTGTAGTGTAACATCATAGTCATCCATGTTCTCCAGAGCCTGATTCCATAACCAGCAGGCCATTTTTCCCACTCAGTACTGAATAATACTGTTTCTGATTTTCAATATCCATATCAGTGGGAATACCAGTTCAGTCACTCATCATTCCAAGAATACTGCTTTCCTTCTTGCTGTTCTTCATAAGTTAGTGTTTAGCAGTCTTGTCTAAGTTAAACATTCTTCATGAGTGATGTTAATTATAAAAAAAAAAGCAATTGTAGACATTTGAAACAAACTGGACATCCTTTGCCAAGAAACATACCGTATAATTTTTTTAATGTTGCAAACATCATTGGCAAAACTAGCATGTTTAAGCACAAAAGAAGTGAATATTAGCCCAATGTGATCAATTCTCATTTACTCTCTGTGAGAGTGTGTCCAAAGTGCCATATTGACTGATCTATGGATGGTACGTATATGCGTGTGTGTGTATATATGTATATATATATATATATATATATATATATATATATATATATATATACACACACACACACACACACACACACACACACATATATTTTCCCATATTTAATGCTCTTCTTGCATGTTTATGCTACATTTACTGTTACTCTTATCAAATGATTTGTGGCTTGCTAGATTTTAATTCTGAGCAAACCAGGACTTCTTTTAGATCAGACATGTAGTGGATGCTTATTGCCTTTGAGGGAAAAACAAGTCATACATATGAACGCATAGCTATTGAAAGACATGGATGAATAGGGTTGTTTGATAATGTATTAACTTAACATTTTTTACATCTTCTTTTTAATTACATACACACATTATTTAACTAGCCTCAGTGTTTTTCTTCTTTCAAATTTACTTCTTCTGCTCATGTACAGTTGTAATCTGCCTTTTTTGATAAAAAAAATACTAAATAAATGTTATTTAATGTAAAACAATGGGGTCTTCTGTTACATGACACAGCCTTTTACTCCATTTAACCCACAATCAGTTTCAATCAAATCTAATGCCTTATAGTTTTGTTTATTTGTTCTCTAGTTCTGTCTTCATCACTGTGCTCTCATTTGCTCTAATGTGTTCAACTGTTTCATGTTAAGTCTGTGATTAGCCTATTAACCTAGCCAGACCCTGTATCTTAGTATGTTTATTATGGCTTGTTACCTCTGCCATAGAGGTTATATTTTTAGTGGTATGGGTTTATATGTATGTCTTCTGTTGGCAAATTCTTTTCCACAGTTTTGACAGATCAATCTGAAAATTTTATGAACTGTAGGTGATCACCCATGGATGGTCCCATCAGATTTTGATACGAATCCACACACCGATGGCATCACAAATGTCATTAAACTTCCTAAAAAACTCCAGTTTTAAAAATAAAAATTCCGTGTCAGACAGACACAGCTGATTTGAAAGAATTTTGTTAGGCATATTTAGAATCATAAGTATTGATATCAGACCAAGTTTCATCCAGATATGATACAGACTGTGCATTTGGAAGCAATTTTAATATAACATGGAGAATTTCATTTTTATTTGAAATTGTGGTAACACAGCATGTCAAGCAGGAGGTAGTGTACAATTTTTATGAATTTCTACGACTTGTCATAGGTTTGCGCTCTTTGAGTGCTCTTATTTTGTGTTTGTAGAATTAGGTTCATTACTTGATATTTTCTATTAGGCAGACTTTGGAATATGATGATAATCCTTGGTTTTATTATAGAAGGCAGTGAGTTTTAATTGGCTAATGTGAAATCCTGGTCCTATGCTGCATTTTTTATTATTATTTTTTTTTTTGTGTTTTATTACTCTTATATGCTAACATTTTGCCAAACGTTACAATAAACAACACATTAAACTTGTAACCCCTTGATTTTTATTTTCTTAATGAAATAAGTTAGTTGGTTTAGAAGATGAGCAGCACACTGGCATAGTGGTAAGCACATCCACCTCACAACAAGGTTTGAGTCCCGGGCTCGGGCTCAGGCATTTCTGTATGGAGTTTGAATGTTTTCCTCATACTAGTGTGGGTTTCCTCTGGGTACCCTGGTTTCCTCCTACAGTCCAAAGACATGCACCTTAGGCTGCCTGGCCTTCTGTGACCCCCATGACCTCATAACCTAATAACTCACTGATTCATAAAAATGGGAAGAATTAATCTGAATAAAATAATATGTAAAAATTTTTTATCAGTCAGCAAGACATGGATTTTAGGATTATCATTGCTTCATACGTATGTCTCATATTAATGAGAAAATTACACTGAGACAATTTTCAATGGCTTTGTCAGACATGTCAAACTAAAATTTTGGGAGTTATCAGTGGGTTATCAGCTTCATGCATGGGGCCACAGATTTACTTTTACAAAATATCAAAGCAAAAGAAACAAACAAACAAACAAAAAAAAAAAAAAAAAAAAAAAAAAAACAAACCATGTTATGCTGCAAAGAAACCACAAAGCATAAACTGTTCTCTCTCAATGTTTAAAACTTTTCTGTGGGAAAAAATGTTAAATAGTAAAGTGTACCTGTGGTGAATTTGTATCACAAGCTCTTTGAATTATCACTTTTGACATCAGCGTTTCCATGAGGCAACATCAGTCTTTGCTTCTTGTCAAGTACGTGCGAATGCTGCCACACTACTACTACTACTAATCAGCATGCGCAGCGACATGTTTCCTTCTTCATTGGCTGTTCCAGCAGACACCAGTCTAAGATAACCCATAATTGGCCAGTGCTGAGTTGTGTCGCCAGGAAAATGCTGGAGTGAAAAGCATGCGGCTGCACAAACAACGGGTGCAGAAGTTGCGGTAAACATAACATAACATGTTCTTTCACTCGCAATTCAGTAGACTGCTAAGACCACTTTAACCCAACCTGCTATTGGCATGACCTCCAGGCAGAACTACTTCTGCACATTTAAAATCGGATGCTGGTCCTACAGAATTCCTTCATAAAAAGTCAAAGGATGACGATGGACAGGAGCAGCATCTTGCCAAAAAGAACCAGTAAAAGGTAAGAGCCTTTAGTATGCAGGGAGTGCTTGTTTACTTGCGTTGGACAACCCTACCCAAAGAGTTCACATCACTTCCAGGAAAAAATGGTCGTTCCACATTGGTTCAGCCCCCGCTAGTAATCCACGGGATAAAATTACCCAGTATAGTGCTTTTTAAGGTCATTCATGTTAAAATAAGCTCTGTATCACTTAGACATATGATATTACGCACAGATTATGCTGTAAGGATGACCAATAACTGTGCTCTTTAATGTTAAATGCTAACCAAATAGGTGTCTTACCAAAGAAACTTATGTATGTAACACCATATAAGTCATAAATATCGACTTAATAATGTAATAGAAAAATAATCAACACCTTTTCCCAAATCAGATTTAAGAAATCAACTGCACTGTGGTGTAAAATCAATATGGGCTACATTGCAGTGTGCATTTACCTTCCTAGCCTATGGTGTTAAAACCATGATCATTAAATACATTGATAAACTCGGTATTTCCTTAAAAATGGCCATTGGATGCTGCAAATGCCTGTTTCTACCAAGATTCATGATGTCAAATGAATAGGGTTGGCTGAACTTCCTGACTGCTGCAGAGTATGACATTTTAAAGAGAAAGCCACACAAATCTAGGAGAAAATAAGCAGCATGCATCATTGTCTCTGAGCAATCACTGTTCTTGTCTTAGTGGAACTCCTGCTATTTGCACACCACGGGTGCTGTAATGAAATCTCAAAAATAAGGCCTGCAGGTCCACAGCTCTATATCATACAGCGAAATGCCATCGTGTGAACAGGGAGATGGTCCATGATGCATTTAGAATAGACATCAGTGCTTGGGCCTAGTTGGTGGAGACAAAGTATCCAAAAATATACTGTAATGAAAAATGAATCCTATCCTTAAGATAAAAATAAACCGTAGTACTTTAGTACATTATAGCTTTTTAGTTTGTTAGAATACAGTATTTATTGGTTTAGACAGTTTCTTTAAATCTCCAGAAGGTTTTGTTCTATGAAAGAAGAAGAAGAAAACACAAAGCACTTCATCTGAAGACTTTAATTATAACATCAGTATTTTTAGAGGTAACAAGAGCACTCGAAATGCACAAATCTTCCCCTATGAACCACTTACTCCAAACCAAACCGTTTAATTCTATTAGGGTCACGGGGAGGCTGGCACTTATCTCAGCCAACACTGGGCGAAGGTGGGATACACCCTGCCAGATAATTGCAGGGCCAACACACACAAACACACACAACTATAACACTTGCATCCACACTTAGGGACAATTTGGAACAGCCAATTAGCCTACTGTGCATGTCTTTGGACTGTGAGAGGAAAACAGAGTACCTGGAGAAAACACATGCAAGCACAGGGAGAGCATGTAAACTTGTGGCAAAATAGTGGCAAAACTTTTGACTGTCAAAACTTTTGCCAGGGTCAGTGCTGTCATCATGAATCCACCAAGTTCCCTCAAGATCATCACGATTCCACCAAGTTCCCAAAAGATCATCACAATTCCACCAAGTTCAATAAAGCTTGTCACGAATCCACCAAATTCCCTCAAGATCATCATGATTCCACCAAGTTCCCTCAAGATCATCGCGATTCCACCCAGTTCCCACAAGATCATCACGAATCCACCAAGTTACCTAAAGATCATCACGAATTCACCAAGTTCCCTAAAGATCAACATGATTCCACCAAGTTCCCTCAAGTTCATCACGATTCAATCTCACAACCCCCCATGCTCATCAGAATTCTCTCAAATCGTGGAGTTTGTGGACATCAAGTGGACATTAAATGTTAGGTATGAGTAACAATCACATGATTGAAGTATGATATACTTCTTATATGTTCATTTTTAATGCTTTTCACATAACTTCATATTGGCGTGTTTATTTTTCATTTCTTTGCTTTTAAGGGCAATCATATGTAACCTTCCATGTGTTTATTTATTTATTTATTTTTTGGACTCCATTTAGAGTAATGGTTTCCGAGTGGGCAGAAGGTAACCTGCCTCAGAGATGGAACTAAAAGCAAGCAAACTGCTCCACATTTCAGAGGCTTTGTCGAAAGTTTCAATACATATGGCAGGTCTGAAAAGCCAGTGAAAAGAAGTTGTTCAAAGCAAGCATCTATATGGATTCAAGCAGGCGTGTACAGAGATAGTCTTTTTCCTTCAGACCTGAATAGGTCTGAACAATAATTGTTTATAAAGCAAAATATGAGGGATTAAAAAAAAAAAAAAAAAAAAAAAAAAGTTCCTGAGAAGAATTTTTTCTGGTGAGGTGAAAAGCTTTCAAAAAATGCCATAAAAATGGACTGGATGTTGTCTACAGCTGCTGAAAGGGTATTGGTTAAAAGTAAAAGAGATATCTGTATCTATCAAAAGTGAATAGAATATATCATTTTATTTTCTTCTATTACTCTGTCACTGGTGAAAGTGTTTTACTGCCACTCAATAAATGACAGAGCAATCGAATTAACTAAGTAACATTTCTATCCATTACAAACCATAAATCATGTTACAGTTTATTAAGATTTTAATTCAGGTATATGAATTCATGCCTCTTTAACTGGTACAAATTCAATAGTCATGAAAACCTGTATTAGGACATAAGTTAATGCAAAAACATGGCTAATGGAGGGAATGATTATAAAGGTAAACATATTTTTAAAATGCACTTGTTTATTTGTTTGATCTTGGTCCTGGAATGCCATTGGTTTGTTACCTGATTGTAGTCACCTGTTTCATGTGTCACCTTTGACCAGTTTTTCTGTCTATGTCCTAAAAATCCGCAGGTCGAGGGTTTAAGCCCCACTATCACTGAGTTGTCACTGATGCCCCCCAGTGCTGCTAACTGGGTTGTCAAAGGCCAGCCATGTCTCTCAATGGCTGTGGGGAGCGGCATGTAAAAGAACCATTGCTGACTTTTGTAAAGAGTAGGCTGCATTGCCATCAGCGTGTTTCTGTCCTGTGCCAGCTTTCCTGTGACCCTAATTAGGATTAAGTGGTCCAGAAAATTAATGAATTTATGTTCTTTGACCTTTACTTTCTACATTTGTCCTGCCTTCATGCACCACATGGTACAATCATGTTGTGCTGCAGTTACAACAATGAAATTTAGTATTAAAGTGTATGAAGTGTATAAATCTCACTTAACTGCAAAAAAAATTAACACAATTGTACATTGTCATTGTATATGTATATGTATATATATATATATATATATATATATATATAT
>JAQMYF010000009.1:2966032-2976769 GCA_030014195.1 Neosilurus mollespiculum
TTAGCTCTACTTCGACGTATCGAGCACTGTTCTACGGAAAATCGACTCAAGATCTTATATATATATATATATATATTTATTATAATTTTTAGTAGTTAGCATGTCCTCACAGCAAGAAGGTCCTGGGTTTGAGTCCCAGGGTCAGCAAGGGTGTTTCTGTATGAGGTTTGCATGTTCTCCCTGTGCTCGTATGGGATTCCTCTGGGTACTCCGGTTTCCTCCCACAGTCCAAAGACATGCATATGAGGCCAATTGGATGTTCCAAATTGGACCTGAGTGTGAGAGTGAATGGTTCTTCATGCATATTAAATTCCACATGAAAGATATTTCACCCAAACCAAAAGAGAGATGAAGCTGTGCAATGGCAGGAGAAAGGTTCTTAAAGTATTTATCTAAAATTCTGTGGTTATCATGTTTACCCCATGCATTAACCATGGATAAAAGGATTATGGCCCCCCCCTCCAAAAAAAAAAAAAAAAGCAGAGTGGGCAAAATTAATGTATTGCATTATCTATCAGAGGCATCCACGTCTATTATAATTGGTTGTGTAGACCTGAGTCAGTGCTGCACTAAATCTTGTTCAGTGGCCATCAGACCCTGAGAGTGGAGCCATTAGAGCTCGAGCAGAAGCCTGATAAATGGAATAAATGTGTGCTGACAGCCTCCGTTTCCTCCCTCTTTTGGCTGAGGAGCCTGAAATCAGAGGCACTGCATGTTCATCCAATCATATGTGGCTCTCAGGGAAGTAATGGAGTTTTTCATTTGAATGAATCAGGCAAAGATTTGTAGCTGGTTGGCCAAGAACAAATTCCAGAAATATCTTGTTCAAAGTGTTTGGAAAGCCTGTACACCTGCCTGTGCTTGTGTGCGGATGGATATGGCAAAAGTCTAGACACCCACAGTCTGAACAGTAGCAGACAGGATGGTCAATGACAGGACTGCCAGTTGGACTAGGTTAAAAACTCTGACTGCCTAGACCTTTTTTAAATTTATTTCCAATCCTTTATATCCTTTTATTTAATCCTTATACATTTTCATATTCAGTGGCAAAGTGTAAAAGAAGACAGTGTGTTTATGTACATAACAATTTATATTACAAGATTCTGTACATGGGCAGCATGTTGGCATAGTGATTAGCATTTCCGCATCACAACAAGAAGATTTTTGATTCAAATCCCAGGCCTGGTAAGGGTGTATCTATTTGGAGTTTGCATGTTCCTCCTGTGCTTGCATGGGTTTCCACTGGTACTCTGGTTTCCTCCCACAGTCCAAAGGCATGCACATTAGGTTAATTTTTCTCCCAAATTGCCCCTAGATGCTAGTGTGAATGTAAATGATCATGTGGGTTTGTTCGCCCTGCAATGGATTGGTGACCTGTTCAGGTTGTACCCTACCTTTGCCTGAGATAGGCTTCAGCCTTCCCACAACCCTAATAAAGGATACCGTGGTTCAGAAAATGAATGAATGAAGACACTGTTTATTCATCATTCAGGAGAGAAAGGGGGATTATGAGCACTCAACTTGTGTCCTGACCAAACGTCATGGAAAAAAAAGACAAAAAATAAAATTTTTCCAATGCCCTATTTCTGGTTGAGTTTCAGGTTCTTTCAAAAGACTTTCAGATCAGAAGTGTATCTTCTGATACAAATTTTTTGGCTACTTCATTACTTCAGTCTGTCTATCTATCTATCTATCTATCTATCTATCTATCTATCTATCTATCTATCTATCTATCTATCTATCTATCTATCTATAAACTGTACCGCATTATGAAGATTTTATTAGTAGTATTATTGTACATTGTGTTGTGTACTTTCTCTTACCTGGTGTTTGGGTCCAGTTGATGGAGCAGATGGTTCCAGCCAGCCTGAGGATGGCTTGTGATTGACATAAAGGACTGTTTTTAATTAAGCATCCCAATAATAACAAATCTTTTCCTCAGGAGTCCTTACCAGATGTTGCAGTAGCAGGGCAGGCACAATTTCAAACTATGCACAACTTTCATTCATTCATTCATTTTCTGAACCGCATAATCCTAATTAGGGTTGCATAGAGGCTGGCGCCCATCTCAGCCGACTCTGGGCGAGGGCAGGGTACACCCTGGACAACTCACCAGGCCATTGCAGGAAAGAAACATGCTGATGGCAACATGATGGCCTACTCTTTACAAATGACAACAATGATTCTTTTACATGCCTCTCACCACAGACAGTGAGAGACATGACTGGCCTTTGATAACCCAGTTAGCTGCACTGGGTGGGACAGCAGTGACAAGTCTCTGATAGGGGGCTTTAACCCCCAACCTTTGGATCAGTAAGCCAGCACCCTACCACTAGGCCGTCACTGCCCGCCACATACAACTTTTTTGTTTAAATGTTAGCCTAATACATATTGGTATTCACAAAATGATGGTGTTCCTCCTTGTGTGCATGTCAACTTATGCATAAATATTAATTAATTTATTAATTCAGTCATATAATATCTGTAACTGATTAATTTGTTAAAGGTTGTAGCTACGCTGAAGCCAATCCTAGATGATTTAAGAACAGTTCACCAGTTTATTGTAGGGGCCAAGGCTTGGGCTGACATTTCAGATTTTAATCATATGTTAAGCCAAGGCTTATCTGAGCAGGTCCAGTGTCGGTAGTCCTCTTGTAAGTTTTACCAGGTTTACATTGTAACTTTTATGTCTCCCAAACACTGAAAACACAGTAATTTGCTTGAGTTCAGTTATACTTCCATCATATGATCTAAATTGATTCTCTCTGGGTTTTGGCAATGATACCAAGTTTGGCTCCACTCATCAGAATTGCACCACCACTTTTGCACCTTGACCAAGTTCTGTGCGAAATCTAGGGTGGTGATGAAAGATCTGGAGATTACTCGCATTTTGTACAACAAAAACCTCAAACTTCCTTGAGGTGTCGTGCCAACATTAGCCTTTAACCCCATCCCCAATGCCATAAACCCCACATCTGACCAACCACAACTTCAGCATCAACCCAACATTACCCATTAACCCTATCCCCAGTATCATAAACCCCATATCTGACCAACCAGAACTTCAACATCAAGCCAAAATTACCCATTAACCTTATCCCCAATATCATAAACGCCACATCTGACCAACTACAACTATAGCATCGACCCAACATTATCCTGTAACCCTATCCCCAATATCATAAACCCCACATCTGACCAACCACAACTATAAAATCAACCCAACATAACCATTTAACCCTATACCCAATATCATAAACCCCACATCTGACCAACCACAACTTCAGCATCACTCGAACCTTTCCCTTTAACCCTATCCCCAGTATCCTAAACCCCACATCTTACCAACCACAACTATAGCATCAAGCCAACATTACCCTTTAATCCTGTCCCTAATATCATATATCCCACATCTTACCAACCAGCACTATAGCACCAACTGAACATTATCCTTTAACCCTATCCCCAATATCATAAAACCAACATCTGACCAACCACAACTTCAGCATCACCCAGACATTACTCTTTAACCCTATCCCCAATATCCTAAACCCCACATCTGACAAACCACAACTTCAGCATCACCCAAACATTACCCTTTAACCCTATACCCAATATCCTAAACCCCACATCTGACCAACCACAACTATAGCATCACCCAAACATTACCCGTTAACCCTATCCCCAATATCATAAACCCCACATCTGACCAAACACAACTATAGCATCACCCAAACATTACCCGTTAACTCTATCCCTAATATCATAAATCCTACATCTGACCAAACACAACTATAGCATCAACCAAACATTACCCTTTAACCCTATCCCCAATATCATAAACCCAGGGCAGTGGTGGCTTAGTGGTTAAGGCAATGTTTTACTGATCCAAAGGTCAGTGGTTAAATCCCCACCATCACCACTGTTGGGCCCTTGAGCAAGGCCCCTAATCCTCAATTGCTCAGTTGTATAAAAATGTTAATTGCAAGTCGCTCTGGATAAGAGCATCTGCCAAATGCTGTAAAGGTAAATAAAACCCACATCTGACCATCCAAAACTTCAGCATCACTTCAGCCTTACCCTGTAACCCAATCCCCAATATCAGAAACCCCACATCTGACCAACCACAACTTCAGCATCACCCAAACATTACTCATTAACCCTATCCCAAATATCATAAATCCCACATCTTACCAACCACACATTTAGCATCAACCGAATATTACCCTTTAACCCTATCTCCAATATCATAAACCCCACACCTGACCAACCACAACTTCAGCATCACCCCAACCTTACCCTTTAACCCCAATAGCTTAAACCCCACATCTGACCAACCACAATTTCAGCATCAACCCAACATTTCCTTTTTATCCCTATCTCTAATATTTTAAACCCCACATCTGACCTACCACAACTTCAGCATCAACCCATTACCCTTTAACCCTTTCCATAATATCATAAACTCCACACCTGACCAACCACAACTTCAGCATCATCCCATGACTTCCCTTTAACCATAACCTCATTTTTTTTCTTTTCTTAAAAAACCTTTTATCATTTTTAAAAATTTTTAGCAGATTTTTCCACAGCATTATGTACTTCCATCAAAGTCATGGGGGAATTTGGAACCAATCTCAGCTGATTTTAGGTAAAAGGTGGGTTACGCCCTGGACAGGTCTCCAGTCTATTACAGGACGCAAACAACAATTTACACTCACATTCACACCTAGAGGCAAGTTAGAGTAGGCAGTTGATCTAATGTGCATGTATTTGTACTGTGGGAGGAGACCAGAGTACCCTGAGGAAACACACATAAGCACAGGAAGAGCATCACAATTTGTTCATATCGCTAAAATTTGAAGACAAGTATAAAGATTTCAAAAACTTTTTCGGATGACTTGTATGTGAGGAATTCATATTCTGCTCTGATTGCGCACATATTTCCAGTGTATGCCTCTTCATATAACCTCTTATGAGAACTGTGATCAGTGTTTAATCAGAACCTAATCAGAACTTCAACCGATTTATTTGCGTTGCCTATTTTTCCCTGAAAAAATCTTAATCAGTGATTGCAAAGAACTTATGAAGGAATGATGTCTGCCTGAAACATTTAGCCTCTTCATAAATGAATTTAGGAAGAATGAAAAATCTTCTTGTTCTTTCTTTGAGTCTAAAGCTGCATAGATGTAACGTCTGTGGAATATCAGAATAATTTTTCATATGATAAAGGGGTCTGAATCATATATAGACAGGATAATCTGGTTCTACCAGATGGTGGCTCCCTAGCGATACAAACAATGTAATGTACAAGATAATACACAATATACAAGCAATACCCCGATTACATGACAGGACAAATAGGTACAGTGTGTGTGGTTTTGCAAACAACAATCGGAATAAAATTGTAATGTATCTGTAGATGTAAAGCAGGCCATAGTTGCTACATGTAGAAACAAGAGTAGCTATGATATAGCAAATAGTACCACTCAGCTATTAATGCAGGATTACTTTACTGTTTCTCTTCTGTGGTTTTGGTTATACAGGGTTCTGTATATCTTCCAAAGAGGGGGAGTAGAAAAAGGTTAAGTCTAGGATGTAAATAATCTGTAATCATTTTCCTGCCTGGTTCCTGTTTTTAGGGTGGCATGTTGGCATAGTGGTTATAACGGCCACTTCACAGCAAGAAAATCTAAGTTTCAGTTCTGGGCTTGGTGAGTTTCTGCATGGACTTTCTGGGTACTCTGATTTCCTCTCCTTTAAATTGCCCCTAGGTGTGAGTATTGTGTGTGTGTATGTGTTGCCCCTGCAATAGACTAGTGATCTGTTCAGGGTGTACCCTGCCTTCACCCAAAGTTTGCTGAGATAGGCTTCAGCCTTCCACTGATCCTAGTAGGATAAAGTGGTTTGGCAAATGAATGAATTAATGTTTCCTGTCTTTGAAGATTCCGAGTCCTGGAAGATGGGCATGAGAACCCCAGTGAAAGGTGCTCAAAACCAGACATGATGAATGTCTGACTTTATCTCTTCTGTGGCAGACCATTTTTTTCTTATTTGCCACAGAAAGTGGCACTTCAGTTCTTTGGAAATAGTTGTTCAAAGAAACTGCAAACAGTTGATTGATTTTTTTGTTCATTGAAATACTGAGTAAACCGTCTGGACTAGAAAGAAATCAGCCCCAGCCTCACTTCATAATTTTATTATATTTTATTTTATTTTTTATTATTTTCCACAAAAGCTAAAACAAGAAAAGTCTTTAGTCATGCCTTAAAAAAAGTTAAGACTTAGCCTTGCTCGCTTATTTATAGTATAGCTGACTGGGAAATACTCCAACTATGCAAACAAACATTAAAAAAAATCTGAAAATCAGTCCCCTCCTTTTCTTTTCTGAATATTTAAAACGATGATGCTGTGGCCTGCATGGCTCATTAACACCCCTCTTATGGAATTATTTATAAATCAAAAGAAATGCTGGATATGTTTTTTATCCTAGTCTTTTTTTTTGTGCAGAAACATACTGTAACTCTTAGTTGCCATGCAGTGTTGCTACATATCTGAATTTACCCCAAATTACTCATGACCAACTCACTCATTTGCCAAAACCATTTAATTCACATTGACACATAGGGGCATTTTGAAACAGCATGTTTTTGGACTTTTGAGGAAACTAGACAACCTGTAGGAAACCCACAAAAACACACTTATTCCTTTAATCCACCCAAAAAAAAATTAAAAATTGTAATGTTCCCATACTTATGCATACTAAACATCGTCATTTTCTCTTGTTACATTAAATATTTACCGCCATAAGGTGGTACTGAAATTGAAATCATTCCAGTGTGTACATTAGGGCCCAGCAGTAAAGGAGGTAGTGTAGCAAAAACTTCAGGGTCTCAACCCTGACTCCAATCTGAACTCAGGTTCCAGGCTGTGTGGCTTTGCAGGATCTCATTGTGTCCCATCTAGGATATGTTACCCAGTGTTCACACACAGTGCTCTGGGAATATATCCAGATCTGGATCTGGCGTACCCCTGACCTGAGTACACTGGTTATGAATAAATGTATGAAAAATAGAAATTAGGCCTAGTTTGTATACGATTAACATAATTCCCATTATTATAAATAGGTAATTACCTGTGTGCAGTTCAAGACTCAGAGGTTGTCACATTTTTCATGAGTAGACAATTTTCCAGAACACTAACTTAGACAAAAAATAAATAAATGAACAGATCTTTCAGATAGAGAGTGTGGACTTACTGGAACTCGCAAATGCTTCTTCTTATGAAGCGATATCATGGTCAAAGTTGCACATATCCGAGAAATACTTTGGTTTTTAAAAACTTCACCTATGTACCTCTCCAAATACTGCTTAAGTCTATAGGTATATTTGTCTTAAGTCTAAAGACTGATGTGTCCACTGTTTGCACTTAACCTAAGATGTTATAATGGTGTTATAGAATTGGTTAGGATAGGCTTCAGCCTCACCACGACCTTAATAGGATTAGACAGTTTGGCAAATGAAGGAATGATGAATAGCATCAAGTTGTCTAGCTAGCTGTAGTTTTGATACTGAAAGAGTGTTGTACAACGGTGTGACCACATTTAGCTAGTGAAGCTCATCAGTTTTCATTAGTGATTTGTGCTGTTACATCTTTTTGTTTGCTCTTGTTTGTGTAAATAATTTTTTTTTTATTTTGAGCTCTTAGATCAGCTTTCATAATACTCATCACATATTTATTAAAGGCTTCCATTGAATGGGCTGGATGGATGGGGTGGAGGTCACTTTCTTTGTGGCCCATGTGGGTGAATTTTTAATAGGGATTTATGATGTTTTCATACTGTATACTGAATTTTTCAGTCTAGTTTCCCCACCCACAGAGTAGCCTACTTTGTCCTGTCACAACAGTTACTCATTAATGTCAGTGAGAATGGTGTTTGTAGGCTAGTCACTTTGTAGCGATGCCTCACAAGGCTACTGGATATATCATAGCAGTGCTAAAGAGAAAAAAACAAGCTCAAGCAAAAGGAAAGATTTGAAAAACTCTCAGCAAAATAACCAATCTGATATCCTTCTTCAAAAACAACTTCAATGATCCCCAGGACCCAGGTAGTACCACCAACATGGGGTCCAGCACAACCTGGGGTTCATGTTCTTCACAGAATCATGCTAGTGACTAAACAGGAAATGTAGATAATATGTTGTGCTGTGCATTGGCAAAAGCAGTACAATTTCTGGGTTCTATTCATAATAATGACATTCTCATAACCATAATAATGCCATATATATTCACGTCTACCCATTTCGCCTCTTATTGCTTGTCAGCTGATAATTTTGGGAAATATCATTACATTTATCCCACAAATCTGTCAGAGTCGTGAGAAAAGTTGGAGCCAATCCCAGCTGATATTGTATAAGAGGTGGGGTGAAATTTAATTATATATTTAATAAAACTAGTATGCATCTGATTAGAATGCCTCCTGAATGCCTCCCTGGTGTGGTGTTTTGGGCCTATCCAACCCTGAACACAATATAGGGACTATGTCTCTTGGCTGGTCTGGCAACGCCTCGGTGTCCACCTGGAAGAGTTGGAGGAAGTGGCTGGGAAGAAGGACATCTGAATAGGCTGCTGCCCCCGTGACCCGACCCTAGATCAAGCAGAAGATGACTGACTGACTGATGACTGACATCGGTATACATTGGTAGTGTTAGAACCCGCCAGGGGGTGTGAATCATGTAATCTCATGTTTGTTCTGGCTCTTTCTCTGTCCAGGTCACCTGAGTCTCTCCGGCCCGGTTGGTAATTACAGGCCCCGCCCTGATCATCCCCACCTGTTCCCCATCAGTTGCTCCTGGATAAAGGCCTGGCGTCTTTCCCTGGCCCCCTGCCAGATCGTCTTGTGTCGTCACAGAGAATTGTGCTTCTCATAGCCGCACCATGATCCAGCCACCCTTTCCACAGCACCCTCGTTTACCTTGTTTACCCCTGAGCACCTAAATAAAGGATCACTGTGTTCACTGTATCCCCATGTGTCTGTCCTGCATTTGGGTCTATCAGTTTCTTGGTATCAGGTCTAACAGGTAGTGCTGAGTGTAACATAAATTTTGGATAAATAGGAGCAATGTCAGGAGACATTCCAGTACTACCTGTTAATTTTTCAATTTTTTATACAATATTGGAAACACTTTGGTACAAATCAGAATGATACTGGTAAAATAGTCATAAGATTGAATGAAACACCGGAATAATATTGGAATCACATTGGGTAACAATTGGAGAACATTGATATATATCGGTACAAAATTGCCTGGAACAATGGACTAACATCAGAATATGTTAAAATTCAAATTGAAATTCAAATTTTATTTGTCACATAGAAAATTATACACAGTACAATATGTAGTAAAATGCTTAGTACGACTGTCCTAAAATGTGAAGAATAAGCTATCAAAGTAACAAGAAGAAAAGAACAATAACAATAACTATAACTAAAACTATTTAAAGGATTTTATAGTTAAAGGTCAATATAAATATAAAAATGCAAAAATAGAAAATAAAGAAAATATATAGAATAAAATAAAATATAAAATAAAATATAGGATACAAAAAAATATATAAAATGAAATATAAATGTAATATAAATGCAATATAATGAAATATAATGCAGTGGCGATTTTTCAAGTATATTGTCTGTCTGTAAAGTGTCTGTGTGCAAAGTGACAAGTGTCTGTAAAGTAAAGTGTCAAGTATGTGCAACAATCAGCTGAGGTGGATGTTTATGTGTGGGGTGGTTCAGCTCACGTTTGGATCATGATCGGTATTGTGTGAGCGCACCTTTACAGAAGGTTCACCATGCTTAGCTAAGGACATTTTGGGAAACAATTCCTCATGTTAAGGTACAGTTTAAGGTATAACTTGGTGATGATGTGCTGTTCCAGTGGCTATTAAAATGTCTTGCCATTCATTTAGATAAAAACCTGATGTTGTTAGCCTGAAATAGCTGCCTGGGGGTGTTACCAAGATGGCCTCTATGTGTCAAGACTTGCCAATAAGAATTTGACTGAACTCAGCTGTCTTACTGTCTTCAACTGGTAACTTGTATATTCTTATTCATACTCTTTAACCAGAAGATTCTTTTGTGGTAAAGTTCAGTAACTTCTTTCAGTCTGAGTCTCACTCTTGAATTTAACCCAAATCGATCATCAAGCAGCAGGGAGTTGAAGCTTTATTTCCCAGTTCTGCGCTCCTCCTTTTCCTTTTCTCACTAACAGACACCCAGCGGCACAGGAGTGAAAGCACATTTCAGAGAGCATAACCCCTCTCCATTGGGCAGGCTCTTCATTCTACATCCTCCTTCTGCTCATGTTCTCTAGAGAACCACCAGCCTCCACTGTCTGTTCTCTGATTCATCCTACTCTACCTGCAGGCCACAAAGTCTCAGCAGTGCCTATATGGACAAAGGGAATGTTCACAAATGAAACTTTTTTCTTTTTTTTTTATTATTTTTATAAAACTACCAGAACTTTTATCAAAAGCATCACACAAGTTAGGTCATGGCAGGTTATTAATTTATTTTTTACCTATTTTTTATTCGGCAAACCTTATATGAGCATCATCACACATATTTTATTTTTATATGATTTTACACCTGGTTTGTTTAGTTATTTATTTTAGGCACTTTTATTTTAGTTTATTTATTTTCCACTTGATTTTTCCTCACATTATTTTTTACAGCAA
>JAQMYF010000009.1:2979369-2992469 GCA_030014195.1 Neosilurus mollespiculum
TAATCATAGGGTATGTAGGTGACTCTTACAGCTGTTGTTGTGAAAGTGCACACATCTACAATCAGTAAGGGATTGGACACATTTGACCTGCATGGGATACCAGAAAAACAACCTATGCTGACCAAAGAGAACATTAGAGGAAGACTACAGTTTGACAGTAAACATTCAGGTAAACACCAGGCATTTTGGTATGGAGGGATGAATCAGAGATCGAGTTGTTTGGCTACAGTTAGAATCAGAACAGTTTGATTTAATAATGGCACATGTAGAAGAATTTAACATATACATTAGTATCCAAAGAAATGAGCTTATCTGTGACATTCAGTTGCTTTTGTATAATTAAAAATTAGTCAAGAATGTGAGTGATCATAAATCAAGGCAGTCCTTATGATTAAAAGATGGTCCAGCTCACTGAGTCATATGACTCAACTAAGAGTGCTTTCACACTGGCCTGGATACTTGAGTCTATTCTCTTTTTTTTCAGAGAAGATCGGATTTGCAGGTTTGTTTCCATATTAAATAAGTCTTTCCCAAAAAAAAAAAACAAAAAAAAAAAACAAATGATGGACAGTACATGAAACTCCACACATCATATTTTTGAGACTGAACAGAAAGTAGTTGATACCTAGGTGGTGAAGATCAGCGGTTTTTAGTAGATAATATGTAATATATGAAAGAGTTCTTCCTTAATAAGGTTCAGCCGTGCATTTCATCAGTGACTCTCAGTGAGAACACCAACAACACACAGCTGCTGTTCCTCTCGTTCTCTTTCCTCGTTTTCTCGTTCTCGTTACTTTTTCTTTTTCCAATTTTTTATACACTCATTTTTCTCACTCATTTCTCAAATAGCTTAATCCTACTTGGGTCTCAGGAAGGCTGGAGCCTATTTCAGCCGACACTGGGAGAAGGCGGGGTACACCCTGAACAGCTTGCCTGATCAACATACACAACCATTCACACTCACATCTAGGGGCAATTTGGAATAACCAGTTAGCATAATGTGCAACACTGGGGGCAGAAACCGGAGTACCTGGCAGAAACCCAATCAGGAATGGAGGAGGAATGCACAAACTCCACACAGAAATGCCTTTGCCAAGCCCAGGACTCGAACCCAGAACCTTCTTGTTGTGAGGTGGAAATGCTAACAATTATGCCACTTTATCTTTTAACGCGTGCATTTCTTTGGACCGTGGGAGGAAACCAGACTACCTGGAGGAAGCCCATGCAAACATAGGGAGAACATGCAAACTCCTTCTTGACTTGTACATATTTTTTTTGTTTGTTTCTTTCTTTTTTTCTTCATTTTTTTATTTATTTCGTGTTTGTTTTCTAAATTGTGTTTTTTTTTTATCCATGGCAGAAGTGGGGGGTGGGTGGGGCAGGAACGACACTGGTAGCAAAGCAAAGCAGAGGTTTTGTTTTTCTTGCTGCTTGCATGATCCGTGTAATCCTGCAAGTGCATTTCTATCACATGGAGATTTAATGAAGTCTTATGAAAAATTCAGATGCTGCTCCTCCCTATTATCTAATGGATGAAAAAATATGAAAGAAACCACAAAAAATCCCAAAACAAAACACAACGACCTGTAATCTCATATTCTTTCAATTTACCAGAACTTAAGGACTTTATGTCTATTTAAAAAAATAACAAGAACAACAGACCACAGTTTATAACTCAACTAAATGAAGAAACTACTGAAGAAACTTATCAGCATATCTAAACTTCCCTCCAGGAAATATCTATATTTCTACAGCAAGCGACTAAATGTTGCAAAATGGCTAATTAGCATGCGTGATAATGGAAAGAGTTCATTCAAAGCTACAATTGATTTTATAGATTTTGTTCATTAGTCAGGAAAAATAAATGAATAAATAAGTAAATCAGTAAATAAATATGCAAGCAAAGACAAGGGTTTAAGCAGTAGTGCTAGAATCAGCTGCACACGCAAGTAAGACCAACATACACAAAGATATTACCTCAAGATCTGCTGTGTTGTATTAAAATTCATAATGCACAGTTCAGTGGGGCATTAGCATGTTAGTCAGGACATGGTGTAGGATCAGTAACCGAATCTGGAGCTTCCAGCTCTGTTATGTATTGGGTGGAAAAGACCACACTGAAGCCACAGCTCAGATTCACCCAAGACCAGAAAGATGGTCGTGAACCCACAGACTAGCACCAAGCACGCACCATCAGCAAGAGAACACACACACACACACACACACACACACACACCCACACACACATGGTGAAGTGAACATTAATATAAATCAAACTTAAAGAGTTGATGTTAAAAATCCATGACAGCAAACAGTCATCAGATTCACCACAAACCTCACAGCAACAACCGAAAAACAGCAAAAATTTTTTTTCCAATTGCTAAATTGGATTGCAATTTTGCAGACTGGCTGGTTCTATCAAAATACTTAACACAATTCACAAAATCATACACCCAAACTGCAAAATCGATACAACCAAATGAACCTGCAATCAGAACTACATATACTGCATATGCACCAAATGCAATATACTCCATTCATATTACTAGATTTTTGTCTAACCAACTACACACTGTTGGGCATAATGAAAAGCACTCTCATCTTTAGTATGCTTTGCCGTAATACAAATTGTTCAAATTGTTGAGAATTCTTCAGATTGTTCACATCCACAGAAATATTTGCAGATACACACATGTTCTTGAAACATTTTTTTTTTTTTTTTTTTTACCAAAGTGAACAAAAGGATGCTAACAAAACAGTAAACTGAAAAAAAAATTGCACAAAAAGTGTGCAGAAAAAACATGGAAAAAAGGAGTCAAGAAAAATTATTTGGCAGCAACTTGCTGGACAGCTGGATCTGGCCACAATGCCTAGTCCACATCACAGGCAATGTTCCCCTGCCAAATGGCCGGGAACATCTATAATAGCTCTGTGGTCAGTGACATTTCTTCCCCTTCTTCTGGTCTTTGCTAGGTTGAACCCAACCATATCTCATTGGGATAACAACAATACCACATTGTACAAAAAGGGCCAGAGCCGTCTCTATTTTTTGAGGCGGCTAAGGTCGTTTAACATCTGCCAAACATTGCTCAGGATGTTTTATGAGTCTGTTGTGGTCAGCACCATCCTCTATGCTGTTGCATGCTGGGGCAGCAGGCTAAGGGTTGCAGACGCAAACAAACTGAACAAACTGATCCGCAAGGCTAGTAACGTTGTGGGGATGTGTCGGAAAGGCGAATGTCCAAAACACAAAGCACATTTAGTGAGAGACAGATACCTGTTCCACTGAACAACACAGGAAATCATAAGATATTTGTAACTTCTAATTTAGACTTATATATACATTATAGTTTTGGAGACTTGCTCTCTGTGTGTCAGTTTAAATATTTGTGCTATGCATGTCATTTTAGTGTGTTAGCAATTGGAAAATTCTATAACAACGTTTTAATTAATCACCCCCTCCCCTTGTCCTCTCTCTCTCTCTCTCTCTCTCTCTCTCTCTCTCTCTCTCTCTCTCTCTCTCCCTCTCTCTCTCTATCTCTCTCTCCCCTCTTTATCCCTCCCTTTATTTCAGAATCAGAATACTTTATTGAATGAGGTAAAACTAGTACAAAGAAATTTAAGTGCCATCCATAAAACATCAATCGTCAAAATGTTAAAAAACCTCACTACCTCATTTTCTTGCTACCTCCCTCCCTCTCTCTCTCTCTCTCTCTCTCTCTGTCTATTTCTCTTTCTTCTTTATTTTTCATACTTTCTTTTTGTTCTCTCTAAATTTTTCTTCCATCATTTTTGTTTAGGCCTTTCTTTCTTCCAATGAGGTTATGCTTCTTATGTTTGTTTTGGAGGGGTGGAAAACAGCCCTATTAACACTCCATATGATTTAGCTGTGTTATTTTAAAGGATTTCCTACCTTTGTGTGAGAGGTATCATTAATATAAAGAATAAAGGAAGATCACCATGCTGATTTAACATAAATCAAAATAAGATGGGAAATTAGCTGCCTTGGTGTGTGCACTCTGATAGCCTTCAGTGTTTTTCATTCGTTCTCTTTTTCATGGCCATAACCACAGTCCACTGTGTCTTTTTATTTCTCTAGCAAGGAGGTTTGAGCCACACTGAAACTTTGCAATGTGCCAATGCTAAACAGGGTCTCAGGATGTGTCCAGAAGTCACACAGGTCTAAGATAATAACTTGCTGACCAAACTGCCCGTCGTCATCTTCTCCTAATCGATGAACCACAATTTTCACTTTTTAGTTCTGACACCAGACACAATGAATGAGTGTTAGACAATGACCACATGCTGTAATTAGTAAGATTACAGCTTTTAGCCTGTCATGTCATTAAAGTCCCAAACTGTTGTTGCATCACAAAATCATGAAAAAATCATTTTGCTAAAAAGCTTCTGTTTTTTTTTCTTTTTGTAAAAAAAAACAAAAAAACAACAAAAACCCCCCCAAAAAACAGATGTTTCTTTTTTACAGGAAGTAGAATGTGAATGATTAAATTATTGAAAGTACTCATCATCATCATCATCACCATCTCCATCACCACCACCATCATCATCATCACTAACACCACCACCATCATCATCACCATCATCATCATCATCATCATCATCATCATCATCATTACCATCATCACCATCATGACTATCACCATCATCGTCATCACCATCACCACCTCCATTGCCATCATCACCATCATCACCATCATCATCACTATCATCATCATCATCACCACCATCACCACCTCCATCGTCATCACCACAATTGTCACCATCATCATCATCATAACCATCATAACCACCATCATCATCAACATTACCATCATCACCATCATCATTGCAATGACCACCATTATCATTACTATCACCATCATCATCACCACCACACCATCACCATCATCATCTTTGCAATCCCCACCACCACCACCACCACCACCACCACCACCATCATCATCATCATCACCGTCAGCACCATTATCATCACCTCACCACAACCATCATCATCATCTTTGCCATCACCACCACCACTATCATCATCATCATCATCATCATCATCATCACCATCACCATAATTAAAATCATCATCACACATCATCATCACTATCACCACTATCATCATCACCATAATCAAATTCATTGTCATCATTACCATCATCACCATCATCTCCATCATCACGACTATCACCATCATCGTCATCACCATTACCACCTCCACTGCCATCATCACCATCATCATCATCACTATCATCATCATCACCACCTCCATCGTCATCACCACCATCGTCACCATCATCATCATCATAACCACCATCATCATCAACATTACCATCATCACCATCACCATTGCAATGACCACTATTATCATCACTATCACCATCATCACCACCACCACCACCAACACCATCATCATCCTCATCATCATTGGAATCACCACCATTACCGCCACCACCACCACCATCATCATCATCACCATCAGCACCATTATCATCACCATCACCACAACCATCATCATCATCATCTTTACCATCACCACCACCACCACCATCATCATCATTATTATCATCATCATCATCATCATCATCATCATCATCACCATAATCAAAATCATCATCATCACACATCATTATCACTATCACCACCATCATCATCAACATAGTCAAAATCATCATCATCACACATCATCAACACTATCACCACTATCATCATCACCATAATCAAAATCATCATCATCACACATCATCATCACTATCATCACTATCATTATTAAAATCATCATCAATCAAAATCACCATTATCACTATCATCATCACCATCACCATCACCATCAAACATCACCGTAAACATCATCATCACCGTCATCACTCTCATTATCACCATCATTATCATCACACCATCATCACCATCATCATTATCACCATCATAACCATTATCACCACCACCATTTCCATCACCACCACCACCATCAGCATCATCACCATCATAATTACCACCATCATCCTCACCATCATCATCACCATCACCACCATCATCATCACCATCATTATTACCACCACCACCATCATCATCATCCCACCACAATCATCATCAGGATCATCACCACCGTTATCATTATCATCACATTATCAATACCATCATCATCACCCTCATCATCCTCACTAACACCATAACCATTATCACCACCATCATCATCATCATAACCATCATCACCACCACTACCATCACTAACACCAACATCAACACCATCACCACCACCATTATCATCATCACCAACATCATCATCATCACCATTACCACCACCATCATCACTATCACCATCATCATCATCATCATCATCATCATCATCACCACTACCATCATCACCATCATCACCACCACCATCACCATCATCATCACCTCCATCATCATCATCATCATCATCACCACCATCATCATTATCATCATCATCATCATCACCACCTCCACCATCATCGTCATCACCACCATCATCATTATCGTCACCTACATCATCATCACCACCATTATCATCGTAATCACTATCATTATCATCACCACACATCATCACCATCATCAATATCATTATCACAATCATCATCACCATCATTATCACTATAATCACCATCATCATCATCCCCATAATCACCATAAACATCATCACCATCAACATCATCGAACATCACCATCATCATCATCCTCACACATCTTCATGATCATCATCATCATCATCATTATCACCATCATCATTATCATCATCATCATCATTACGATTGCCATCACCACCACCATCCTCATCACCATCTTGATTACCACCATCATCCTCACCACCACCATCATCATCATGACCATCACCACCATCATCATTATCATCACCATCACCATTACCACCATAATTTTCACCACCTTGATCATTATCATCATCATCACCACCATCATCATCATCTTCACCATCATTATCATTACTATCGTCATTACCACCATCATTCTCACCACCACCATCACCATCATCATTATTGTCATCACCGCACTTCATTACCTTCATCATCATCATTATCATCATGATCATCACCATCACCATCACCACCACCACCACAATCACCACCACCGTCATTATCATCACCATCATCATTACCACCACCATCATCATCATCATCACCATCATCATTACCATCATTGTCACACATCATCATCATCATCACCATCATCATCATCCTCCTCACACATCATCATTATCATCACCATCATTATCATCATCACCACCACCACCACCATCATCATCATCACCATTATCTTCACCATCATCTTCACCATCATCATTATCATCCCCACCACCAGGCTGTCTCACTGGATCCCAGAGTAGAAACCAGCAGATATTTGGATGCGTTTTATCCTCCTTCTAATTTAGTTAGACTCCTCTGCTTGTTGCACCCTTTACCAATAATGCAGTTTACTCTAACACCATAATGCAGTTTACTCCAATATAATAACATTTTCTGCAATTTTCTAAACTGGTAGAAAGGTCAGTGTGCCTCCAGAGACAAAAGACAAAAACACAGAAACCAAGTGAGTCAGTTTCAAAAGGTTTGTTTCTCTATACAATCAGAAATGACTGATTCTTCCTTAAAGTATAATTTAATAAATAATGATAATAATTTCCATCCATCCATTTATCCATCCATTTACTAAACCACTTAATCCTACTAGAGTGACGTGGAGGCTGGAGCCCATCTCAGCCGACAATAGGGTACTCTACACAGCTCACTGGATTACTTTTACCAACATTTGCTTCAGGGTTTGCCCTGTATTAGATGCCTTCCCTAAATATTGATGCCACCACCTCCATACTTCACACTGAGAATGGTGCTCTGACAGAGTTTGTGCTTAATAATGCTTCATGTTCATCATATCAGTCCAGTTAATGTCCTCCTTATGCTTGCGTGTGCTTTTGCAGTAGAGTGTGCCTGGCTGTGGTAAATTATTGACAGAAATAATAATATAAAAAATGTGTATGATCTTTGAGTTTTTGTCTGTGTGTATTGGTTAGCTGTATCTTTGTGATTTGATTAACAGAAGATCCAGCAGCAAATCTCAGTCTGCAGAAATTAAATACAATGTTTCATGCAAAGGTATAAAATAATAAAAGTAACAATCCCACTCATAACTTTTCATGCACTCGATTTCATTCTGCATTTTTTTCCAAAGCAGCTGATAAAAGAGAGGAAAGAGACAAATGCGAATCAACTGGTGCCAGTAAAACTGCAATATCGTTTAAGGTCAGATTGATGGAATGCCGCATATTCTGCATTCCAACTGAAAAAGGAATCAATCCAAATGGCACCAATTAATACAATTTATTTATTCAGCTTGTGAAGTGGGCAAAAAAGAAGGCAGGCCAATTTACCGGATCCCAGCTGTCACTGCCAGATTACACAGCCCCGCTGAGGGTAGAGGCTCGTAAATAAATGGAAGAGAAACCTCATTTTCATATCATTCTGCACCGGAGGTAATGTCTGGCAGCTATACCAATCCCTCATCATGAATCCTCCAAACTGGTTTTCAACCTTTAACCAAGTGGTACTGTACCTGGAACAGGGGGAAATCTCTGGGAGTTGTGCTAGGATTCTACTAATTTCAAGTCAGAAAAATATGTATGCATGAAAATGCAGACACCGATTATTTGCTGGTGACTGATTTGAGTGACAGGAAGGCAAACGTATGCCATCCTCTCCACCTGTGAGAGCTCAGACAATTAGCCCCCATGGACTCCTGGCCGTGGATGGCTGCATGCATGAACGGATTCGAACTTACGATCTCCAATAATTCTAACCTCATCCTTATGGCTTGTTTACCACAGTGCATTATGGGTGACATCTGGGGTCAGCTCCACCATATTGTTTACTTTGTTCAACACTGCATTGCTCTGTCTAAGCGGTTTATTCATACCTGAAAGTAATTCCTGTGTGCCTAACTGTGTCTCCACAACAGAGGTGATAACTTTATGAGTTATTATTCCCTGTCATTTGAGGGAAGAAAAACAGAAATTAAAAAAAAATGTTTAATCCATAAAGAAAATAAAAAAAATAAATAAAGTGTAACTGATTAATATTTCCATGGTCTGTAGATTAGCCTTTAGGTGATAGGTGATTATAACAAACAACACTTTGCTGATTGTTTGAAACTAGCTACATTTCAAAGCCTTGTAAACAAAGAATCATTACTCGACCTTAGCCTTCAATGTACCGAAACACTGAGCAGCTGAACGGCTGTGTCAGATGGCTAAAACTCCCAAACCATGAAGGATTATCTCTACCTCACTAGCCACATTACTGAACTAAATGCATTTATATCAGACTGATTTATACCCAGCACAATTGCAGGTTTTCAGTAATGTTTTATTTTTAAAGGTAATCTTTCCAATATTGAGTTTTATTAATCTATTCACTAATTTTTGCTTGTTTTGATCCTGTTCATCTGTAGTCTTGAGGTGTGTGAATAAAAAAAAAATAACATCAAAAACTTTCACCTTCTAAGTGATAATAAATATGTATAGACAAGATGAGTTTTTCTTTAGAAAAACTTCTGTTTAATGTGGTTGCCAGAAAGTCTTAATCTTGATGTTGTTGCTGTACAGTGGTGTAGACTTGTTTAATCTTTCGATATGACCTCTTGCCACTTAAGTCTAATGGCAAAATTGCTTCTCTAACATCACTCTCACATAAAATCAATCTACTATCCAACATATTTCACATTCAGCGCTCCCACCAATTCCCCATAATGCACTGCGATAAAAAACTGATTAAGTATTTATGCTTATGAGCTGTTAGGCTTTTAATAGTAATCAAATGCTACCTTGGTGATCTGTGTCTTCAATACTTGCTTGCAGACTAATAGAATGTATTGCATTACTAGCTGTGTAGAGATATTTTACCAACGTTAGTGCACACTGAGTACACAGATACAAATCAAATCCTAGCTAACCTCAGTTAATCTCACCTGGATATAGTGAACTTGTAGTGCTGCTGTAATCATGAACACTGTCTTGTGCTAATCCCAGGACTCTTTTTTAAGACACTTGGTTCTAGGTTTCTTTTTCATTGTAATGTTTTCGGATTGTCTGATCTGGAGTCACCTAGAAGAAAATGGGTTCTCCTTTGGGGACCGGTTCCTCATTAGGGTTCTTTATCTCAGGTGTTTTCCCTTGCCACTCTCTCCTCTAGTTTGTGTCAGTGTCAGTTATTGAAAACATTGCAGAAAACAATGGAGTTGAACTGAGTTCTGTGTGCCTTTTTTTTTTTGTTTGTTTGTTTGGTTTTTTTTTTTGCAAGTTATGGCCAGGGGTCCACTAGAGAGTCCTGGATAGGCGGTATTAAATCTCAGAGAGGAGACAAGGTTGAGAAAGGTGGTGGGTTGAGGTGACAAATAGGAATGGGAATGTTAGCTAGGAATAATGCAGTTTCTTATTGTCTGGAAAAGTGGCTGTTCCCAACAGCATATAGTCATAGTGAATATTTTAATTTATTATTTATTATTATTATTATTATTATTATTATTTGTTTTTGTGTGTGTGTGTGTGTGTGTGTGTGTGTGTGTGTGTGTGTGTGTGTGTTGTGTGTTGGTGTGTGTGTGTGTTGACCATGCAGTAGACTGGTGAGATCTTCAGGGTGTATCCCACCTTTGCCCAGAGTCGGCTGAGTCCACCCTCCCTGCGACCCTAGTAGGAAAAAGCAGTTCCGTAATTAAATAAATCAATGAATGAATAAATGAATGAATCAATCAATCAATCAATCAACCATTCAATGAATGAATCAATGAATGAATGAATATTCTTTAGAAAAAGACAGATGGGAACATTTTATCTTCTTCAAGACCTGGTTCATCTCAAATTGGTGCCATATCCAGAATTGATGACTTCAGTAAATTCCTTGAATTCAGAAGTGAGTCACTTCCATTGATTTTGTGAATGAGGCATTCAGATTGTTAGCATGACTGTATTTGGAGTTCAAGTCTAAAAACTCATTCATGGGAAATCACCCTAAATGGGATTCTGGTCAATGGTTAACACTGATGAACACCATGCACACTCACTTACATATTTACCTCCACCACACACAGACAAACACCATGAAGACTGCACTTTCACACATCCTGCAAGTTTTCTTCTCCGTTCAACAAGTCCTTGCCACGCTTGTACTATTCCATTTAAGTTCTTACTCACTACCACTCCTCAATTCCGTCATTACTGCATTATTATTAAGTCCTTACTGCATTCTGATTCCACCACATATGACCTACATTTCTTTTTAATGTATCCAAAGTCCAACCACATCCTTTGCTTCCATGTAGATCAAACCACACCCTTATGAGTTTCTACGGTGTTTCCACTCTGTTCTACAAGTTTTTATTGCCTCCACAGGATTCTCTGAGGATGTAATTTGAATGTGACAGAGTGTGATAAATGTTTTAGGGTCAATTTAAAGTATTCATCCACCTTTCTTGTTCTGCCAAGTTCTATACAGACAGTAAAGCCATTTTTTTGCATTGCTAATCGAAATAGGAAGCTTAAGCCCCATTTTTTTAGACTCCACATATCACACAGATATACTGCAAAAAATCAGGTTTATAATCCACACCATGCAGAGCACATGTTTCTTTCATGAAATTTGGTGTTGTAGGTGAAAGCAAATCCCATGTGTCTTTGTGTGGGATGAAAATTAACCCTAGTAGAAGGTGAAGAGGATCAAGAGCTTACACTGTTCTCATTTCTCCATTAAGAGCAACAATTACGCTAATGCTTCTGCCCATTACACTGATGGAAGGATGGAGCAGGGGGCTAAAGAGGTGAAGTTTTTAAACAAGTGCTGATATTAGAGTTCTCAGAGACAGAGTGTGCTACTGTCTCATGGTGTCTCACTTAACATGAAATGCACTAGGGTCCTGTGGAAACAAGACTCAGGCCAACATTTTGAAGAGGACCAGAGGATTGGCTCTATTATAAACAGCTGGCAGACTCACTATTCATGTCATTTCAGGAGTAAGCCATGAAGTTACAGTCCATAGTGCTAACAATGCCTTTCAAGACTACTGAAGGACATGCAAGGAGAGCTTGCAAAAGAGAAAAATGTGCTTAAGGATCATAATAAGGTTGTTGGAAGGCTGGAGACTATCTCAGCCAACTCTGGGTGAACTTTATGTACACCCTGAACAGCTCACTAGTCCATTGCAGGCCCAACACACACACACAACCATTCACACCTAGAACATGCAAACCCCACACAATAATTCCCTCACTAAGCCTGGGGCTCATAACCATGACCTTCTTGCTGTGAGGCGGACATACTATCAAGTCAAGTCAGTTTATTTGTATAGCGCTTTTTACAATTTACATTGTCACAAAGCAGCTTTACATAGGTATCCACTACATAGCTATCCACTACGCTTCCATGCTGCCTTTAAAGTTATAAAAGTTATACTTAACTTGATCCCAGTATCTGAAGAAACAGTATATGGTTGCCCTTCTATTGGCCAGTTTTTGTTGGTAGTGACAGCCATCTAATTTGCAATCTAATCTACAGCCATGTAATTTGCAAAATTTTATTTTGGTGCTAAGGGTGATGTTTGTGGTAAAGTGTTCTTCATTAGCAATGTAGGTAATATGTATAATTCCTAAAGTCTTGTATTCACAGGATGTCAAATGCCAGAGATAGATTTTTATTATATCACATCTCCATTTTTTTCAGGTCCTTAAATAAACACCACTGTTATTTTTTCATGCTTTCTTGGCACTGTATAGCCTGAATACACAAAGTAATGCTTGTGCCAGACTTCTGCTTGCACAGGCAGTTGGGTCGGGTGTCCGCCATGCTGAATCTGTGAGGACATGACCCAATTGCGTATTCAGAAACCCTGTCAGTCTCTCTCTCTCTTTCTGAGAGCTGTGTTATGTTTTTAACATAGGGTATAGCATATGGATACTTTTTTGATAAACTAAACAAAACTGAGTTGATAGTGTGTGTGCGTGTGTGCATGTGTGTGTTTGTGTGTGTGTGTGTGTGTGTGTGTGTGTGTGTGTGTGTGTGTGTGTGTGTGTGTGTGTGTGT
>JAQMYF010000009.1:3042589-3057227 GCA_030014195.1 Neosilurus mollespiculum
TTGCTCATTAGGGATGTGTAGGGGGTTGTAGAAACATTTTTAGATTCCTCCCTAAATTAATTTTACTATGTAAAGCTTTGTGACAATGTCAATTGTAAATAGAGCTATACAAATAAAACTGAAGTGAATTGAATTGAACTGAAATGCTTGTTATGACTGTCCTATTTGAAGAATTAAAACTATCAATATCAAGAAGAAAAAAAAAATATATCAATAACAATAACTGTTTGAAGGACACCAATAGTAAAAAGTCAAATATACATATAAAAATATAAAATATAAATGTAGTGACAATAAATAAGACGGTGTGTAAAGTGTCAGTGCAGTATGCACACAAGATGTCCAATGAGTGTGGTTGTTGTGTATGCAGAGTAGTGCAAGGTGTACAGGGAGTGCAATTCATGTGTGCAAAAATCAGCTGAGGTAGAATTTAAATTTTGTGTGTAGGGTAGGTCTACAAAGTCCAGGTACTAGGTGCTCTGGTTGAGGGCCCGAATGGCCTATGGGAAGAAGCTCCTCCTCATTCGCTCAGTGTTTGCTTTCAAGGAGCGGTAACATTTCCCTGACCACAACAGAGAGAATAGTTCATTGTTGGGATGGGTGAGGTCCTTCATTATCTTCTTGCTGGCCTTGGACCAGCACCGCTTGCTGTATATAGTGTCCAGGTCGGGAAGTTGATGTAATTCCTCCAAGGCCTCCTCTGACCATCTCCTAACAGTCCTTGTAGTCACAGGCTGCCTCTTTACAACAGGCATGTAGCATTGTGTGAGGTGATCTAAGTTATGGTCTGATCTCCCCAGTGGGGGGAGGAACTGTAAGCATCCTTAGTATTTACATACAACAGGTCTAAAGTTTTCTTCTCTGGTGACAGTCCACATACTGCTCAAAAGTTGATAGTGTAGTGTACATGCTGACATGATTGAGATCACAGCGAAAGCACTTATGTGCTGAGTCTGTATCCGGGCTTTGGTAGCATAAACAGTGTCACATGCAGCTGTGAAAATAAACAGTCACTAAGATAACATGGAAAAATTCACTAGGCAAATAATATGGTCTAAGTCCAACAGCACACGGTTCAATGTCTGGTTCACAACTCCGCTCTTTGCTGGTTATGTGGACAGGGTTAGACCGCTGGTTAATGACAAGAGCAGCAAGCCCCCCTCCTTTTCACTAAACCTAGAACCTTCTTGCTGTGAGGTGAATGGAATGTGCAACGTTAAAAAGCACAAATTGTTAAAAAACAACAACAAATTATATATATATATATATATATATATATATATATATATATAATTTGTCACTATATATTTTATATTGTTCTCTGTATCCAAACAGACAACAACAAAGCTGTGTTCACACAGGAATCAAAAAGTACAATCTGTAAACATTGATTGGTAATTACTCTTATCATGTTGTATAGAAGTTCAGCTCATCGCTTCCTGTGTGGACGCAGCTTAAGTGCATTCTAATGGTAATGCTGCCTAAACGTAACACATCTAATATATAAGTTGATATATAAAGAGTATAAAGTACCAGAGTTTTTACACTGTATTTTAATACAGCTATAATTTTACAAACGGTGAAGGTTATCCAATTATACTCGGTGTCTCCTGTGAGCAGTGCCAATGCTGCTGCACAAGGAGTCAGTAAAGAAAAGCAGCTCTTTCACAAGTCTGTGATGACAGAATCAATAAGAACTGTGTATGAGGCCATTTATTACAGTTGCTGCTGCTGTAACAGGGTGTGTGTGTGTGTGTGTGTGTGTGTGTGTGTGTGCGTGCGCGCACAGCCGAAGTGTTTAGTGCTTTTATTTGTCAGCACATTTCTCTTTGAAGTTTGCTGAGTTGCAAAATGGCACCTTTGCACTTTTTGTTGTCATTGAAAAGGCCATGTTGTTTCTGTTGATAAACTGATTATTTATTCATATAAACTAATCCTTCATTTACATAATATAGATACTAATATATTAGGGGTGGCTGAAAAAAATCAATTCACGTATGAATCGTGATTCTTATTTATTAGCATTCTGAATCGATCCAAACTTTCAAGAATCGATCTTTAAAAACACATTTTTTTTTAACATTTCCAACCTTACTCACAGCGCGTACCGTTTGTCCAGACACGGCCTCCGTCGTGAATTGTTCCAGTGAGTGGCGGGTACAGAACTAGCTTTTAGCCTACAGCCAGCGCCGTCTTCGCTGAAGGCAAATGTTTGGGTGCACTTCGGATTTTACAATTTTCCGGGTAATAAGGAGCTTGACATGACATATGCGGTGTGTAAAATCCGCAAAATAAAAGTCAAGTATTTCAGGAACACTTCACATCCCCGAGCCCACATCTTATGCCGTCACCCGGAGCTAAAAAACCAGAGCAGCAGGCATGAAAATTTAAGTTTGTTTAGTTAAGTGATTCTTTCAGATTTATTCACTGTGATTCATTAAAAAAGTAACAAAAGAATATGACAGTACAAACTAAAAACAGTGACGTGAATCTCCATCACAAATGAAAGATTCAATGATTCATTACGAAAAGATTCCATTACTTAAATATTCACTGACTTATTTTTGAAAGACTTACTGAATAATTACTGAAATATTCATTAATTCAATACTGAAAGATTCACTGATTCATTATGGAATGATTTACTGATTAATTACTGAAAGATTCATTCATTTAATATTGAAAGATTCACTGATTCATTACATGCACATTAGGGTGATTGGCTGTTCCAAATTGCCCCTAGGTGTGAATGGTTTTGTGTGTGTGTGTGTGTGTGTGTGTGTTGGCTGTGTGAAGGCCTGGCAAGCTATTAAATAAATAATACACTACAAAGCCAGAGAATGAAGGGACGCACATGGATCGATGCATATCATGCATCGTGGCTGCTGTACAAGCCTCTGGAGGCAGTCTTATGATTTAGGGTAGATCCAGTTGGTCAGATCAATGCTCAGCAACATTATGTGGCAATAAATTGAAGTGAGATGTTCAGGGCATTAGGTCAGACATTGATGACCTCAATGTACTGAATGACCAGGTAATCACATCAATGGATTTTTCTTTATTGACACTAATACTACTCTGAACGGATTAAAGTTGTGACACTGTAAGTTTATAGAAACAATGCCAATGCTAATGTATGGTGTCATCAAAGCAAAAGGCGGAAATAAATATTAGGGTATGTTGAATAAAGTCTATTTGTTAACACTAGAGTCAGTCAGTGATGAGTCTACTGGGTGTAACTTCAAAGCTCATGAAAGCAAACACCAGCACATGGCAGTGACTGATACTGATGTATTCACCTCATTGACTCTATGAGAGCCTGAATCATTTGTGAATAAATTATACTGTAGAATGACAGAGCAACACTTGCAGTATTTTAACTTAAAGAGATTATTAGCGAGTGTTCTCTCCAAGCTCTGAGCATTAAGATTGAATATATCAATAATGGGTTTGAACACTGAGGGTGCGAAGTGTAATCTGTTCTAAAAATTTATTTCAAAACAGATCCACTCTAAAGAACTACATAAAAAAAAAAGAAAGGTAAGAGAATCTTGGTTATTAAGTTACCGAAGTGATCAGGTTTTGATGGAAATTTCCTACAGCCATTTCCTGTCAAGTCCTTAAAAAGCAAGAGACAGATCTGGTGTGTTTGATATTCCAATTTTCTATCTAACACAGTGGATAATAAAAGGTAAGAGGATCTTGGTTATTAAGTCCTGCTGCTAATCCAGCAGAAAACTTGTCTGGAAGAGAATTCAGGATTTTAAAATTATGTCACTTCTATTTCTAATTAACTTTTTTTAATCAGGATATTGTCTCTTCTCAGCATAACAACTATGGATGTTTTTACTTATAATCATAATCTTCCTGCATGCCATCTACTCATAATAAATTAAAATAACCCTGATAATAAAAATAATAATACTAAAAAGTTTGGCTAATGCAGTTAATAAACATGATTTTTTTTTTTGTTGCTCTTTTTTTTCTTTTTGCCTGCTGTTTTAGATGATTACAGTAATTGCAACTTTAATCAATTTGACAAGCAGCCTGGAAGCGAACCTTATCTCTGTGCTCTGTTACACTGCATATGCACTCCAGGCAACACAGATACACCTCGAAACATTAGCATCGATTTCGCCTCATCTCTCCCATATGGCTCAGTCAGACAAGGTTTCAGGGGTTATACAAACATGCACAATGTGCTTCACCTTTGGCGTGCCCATCTCAAACTCAGTGGGAGAGTGAGGACCCATGTTCTGATGATGATAATTTTTATCATTCATTCATTCATTTTCTGAACCGCTGAATCCTAATTAGGGTTGTGGGGAGGCTGGCGCCTATCTCAGCCGACTCTGGGCGAGGGCAGAGTACACCCTGGACAGCTCCTATCTATCTATCTATCTATCTATCTATCTATCTATCTATTTATTTATTTATTTAGGAAATTAACATGGCTTAGAAATTACATGTGATCTATTACTGGCTGAAAGTCAGGAAACACCTTTGTATGATGGGAGGTTCAGCTATAAAACACAAGCACGTGTGGATAAAAAACACATGAAGAGATGTTTTGAAAGTCAACTCCACCAATGATTGAACACTTCGCTGTAATGCTAACGTTAGCATCCTACAGTAATGTAGTTCAGGAATGACGTGTCAATGGTGTGTGATTGGAATGGTGACAGTGAAAGTCATTCCAAGCATCTGTTTTGATAAATTAAAGGAAGTGATCAGGTTTTGATGGAAATTTCCTACGGCTATTTCCTGTCAAGTCCTTAAAAAGCAAGAGACAGAAATCTGGTGTGTTTGATATTCCAATTTTCTATCTGACACAGTGGACAGCCATCTCATATAATGAATCGAGACATTTCAATTAGCCTGTCAAGATAAACAGTTTCCAACAAGCTTTGTTGGTTCTGAGCACCAGCAAGACAGATTTGTTGTTTTCAATAGAGTGAAAATTACTCTGCAATTTTTTTCTTAAGCTAAATTGTTTGCATGAATTTTATGACCCATACCAATCTGCTAACAACTCCAAATACCCCCCCCCCCACGTTTGGATAAACGCCTGTTTTATGGATGCAGTGATGCAAAACCAAGGCTGATGTTTAGATGTGTATCCGTGTATCAACTCTTCACTATTATCCATGACAGCCAGGGGAACCCGGAAATCAGAGCCCATTCATTAGTATAGACCCTGTTTGAATTTTAACTGCTTGCTGATACCAGAACAGCATACACAGTGCTCTCTAACAGATAGCGCTTTGATTCCAAAACACACACACAGCTTCATCTATGGATGTAAATCTCACTGGGACTGTCAGTGAAGGTTAGAGGCCAGGATGTGATGAGATGCTTCCTAGGAGAGAGAGAGAGAGAGAGAGAGAGAGAGATGCTGTTGCCACCATCAATTAAATTATTATTTTTACATAAAAGCAATGCCTTGTAGTTTTTTAATTTCTCTTATTCCACAGTTTCATTTATATTATATCTATTAAACATTGTGCACAGGCAACACCTCCTTTACTGGGACTGAGAGAACCTCAGGGCACACCTCCTTAACTGGGAGTGATAGAATCTCAGGGCACACATTCTTTACTGGGACTGATAGAACCTCAGGGCACATATTCTTTACTGGGAGTGATAGAACCTCATGGGACACCTCCTTTACTCAAGCCGTGCCTACTTTACTGGGACTGACAGACAGAATCCACACCTTCTTAAAGGGAGTGGCAGAAACACGGGCCACACCTACTTTACAGAGATTGACAGATACGCAGGTGACACCTCCTTCACTGGGAATGACAGACACAAAAGCCACATCTTCTTTTCTGTGACTGACAGAAACACAAGCCACATCTCCTTTACTGAGACTGACAGTAACACAGAAGTCACATCTTCTTTAAGAGATGATAGAAATGCAAGCCACAGTACATTTCTGGGACTGACAGATACTCAGATGACAACTTCTTGTCAGTGAATGACAGACATGAAAGCCCCACCTTTACTGTGACTGACAGAAATGCATGCCTCCTCCACTAGAAAGGACCGACACAGAAGCCGCACCTTCTTTACAGGAATTGATAAATACACAGGCTACACCTCTTTGATTTGGACTGATGAACCATACTGTACATTATAATTTCATCCATTTATATCCATATATCCATCCAACCTTATATCCATCAGCCACCTTAATCCCTACTTTTTATTTCACTTAGCATTGTTGTCACAACCACACAAAAGATGTGAGTGATGAGTAGAGCACTCGTCTGTAGGCTCCTATAATTAAGACGTGTCCAGGTGAAATTCTTGGATGTATTAATAAAAAGGAAAAAAAAAGATGGGCACAGCATTTGAAGTATGACAGACTCCTCAATTGTGTTTTACAAGGCTGTCATGGTACAAGTGGACACCAAATGAAGTGTTGTGTATTACAGCTCTGATTTGGGGAAGACGAGAAGTTGAAAAAGGACCTTTTCATTCATCCACTCATCCATCCATCCATACACCCATCTTCTTCTCTTGCAAACCCAGACCTCCATTATGAGATATTTAGAGCTTAAAACCCCAAACTTGTTAGGAAGTAAGTTCATTTTTAAAAGGCTTAAGATAAAAAAGCATGAAATGTAAACAAATGCGTTGCTGCATAAACCCACAGCAAGCAGTTGGCTGATTAGTATTAATAGCAGTAACTTCACAGAGATTGCATTCAACATTCATCGAACAGTTTTGTATTATTTATGACTGAAGTGAAAGTCTAAGAGTGTGGAGAAATGCGTTCAAGGGAATTGCAAATGATTTAGCTGGAGTTATTCAGGACAGCCTGCGAGCTGGAGGGAAAAGATATCAAAATATCAGCAACATTTCTGGATCATTATGACATGACACTTTTTCCCTCTATACAATTATACCTTACTTGTAGTCCATTTATACTTGCTTAAGGGAAGCAAGATTGCATTCTCGACAGCTAGCAGTGTGAGTCTGTTTTGAGAATGCTAGCAGTATAAATATGTCAACAATAGTGAATATGTTTTGCTATATGTTTCTAATTAAATCTTATCATCTTACTGTTTGTAGGCTTCTGTAATCAGAAGCCAGTGCAATGTTTCATTTTGTTAAACAATTTATTTGTAATTTTCTTCTGTAATTTAAGAGGTTTAACAAACCAATTGCATTCACTGTTTTTTTAAGCCATTAAATAAAATGCCCCTATTTTAGCAGGCTCAAAAGAAATCAGACGATTGACTAATGAGCACTTTCATGGACAGTTATGGCCTGTTTCTTCATCATTTCAGGACAAATTAAGGAGATAAAATGTCTATCTAAGTGTTGACTTTGGATTTGGCAGCTGTGTACGGAAACTTTCAATTTTACCTTTCAATAGAAGTAAAGGTTAAACAATAAACACACCGAGCAGAGGGATATCAGAAACTTTAGAAGTGGACAAATTAACAAGTGGTTGTGTGACTGTTGGCCCTGCGATGGCCTGGCGAGCTGTCCAGGGTGTACCCCGCCCTCGCCCAGAGTCGGATGAGATGGGCGCCAGCCTCCCCCCGACCCTAATTAGGATTAAGCGGTTCAGAAAATGATGATGATAATGATGATGATGATGAAATTAACAAGTGTTATATTCTTAAAAAGAAGGAGTACAATGGTGAACTTAGCAACACCAAAACACCTCGAATATCACTAAAGACAACCGGACTGGATAGTCATAGAATTTTTTTCCTAGGTTGTAAATGAAGGGCTGAGAACAAGAGTGGTCTAACCCAGGGTTTACACTGGGGCAGGATGTCTGTGATCAAAAAAGTATAATAAAAGCAAGCTCTGAGATTTATGACAGAGCCTGGAGCAAGATTGGGGTATAAAAAGAAGGCAAGGTGCATCCAAGAGATGAAATGTGAAGAATTTGTGTTTTCAAGTTCATCGAGATCCCCTCCGATGGCATATTACGGTCTGTTGTGATATGTTAAGGCCTGTTAAGGTCTGCTATGCTGTATTATGATTCCCTCCTTCTATCACGATTGTCATCAAATCATAATACATTGTAACAATTACGGCAACATTTCTGACACTCAAAAATTTTGCCATAATCAGCGCGATCAGCACAAATCCACCAAGTTCCCTCAAGATCATCACTAACCCACCAAGTCCCCTCAAGATCATTACAAATCCACCAAGTCCCCTCAAGATCATCACAAATCCACCAAGTCCCCTCAAGATCATCACAAATCCACCAAGTTTCCTCAAGATCATCACAAATCCATTAAGTCCCCTGAAGATCATCACAAATCCTCCAAGTTCCCTCAGGATCATCACAAATCCACCAAGTTTCCTCAAGATCATCACGGTTCGATTCCACAACCCCCGTTCTCATCACAATTGTTTTAAATCATGGAGATTGCAGTCATTGTGCCCAGGTTTTACAATGTCAAAAATCAGGGATAATGCTCACGATATGAGTCAAGGTCATAAGGAAGATGAAGGGAATATTCTGGCACGCATAGACCTTATCCACATCTGTCAAAATATCACCTCATCTCATTTTTTCAGTTTTTGAGGGTTAGAGTTCCACGGCTCTCAGCCCTTCAAATGTCTGTAATTCCTAAAAGTTAAATCTTTTTGGTAAACACCTTAAATTCAAACTGAGCATCTACATTTCAATCAAATCTTGACTGCTTTTTTTTTTTTTTTTTTCAAATCTACTGTGGTTGTGAACAGAGAGAAAATTACAAACATTGTGACACTGGCCAAAACCTTCTGGAATTAACAGTAAATGTGTCAAATCATCAAGTCTTGATCCTGATTGAGGTTCCAAAAAGAGTTATTCCAGAACTTTAAAAAAAGTCTATAGCAAAATTGTGGGGTCGATTTGTCACACTGTAAAACATTTCACTTTTGCACAAAAAAAAAAAAAAAGGAAAACTAAATTTAGCATTGGAGAGCATTTCAGTTGCCCATGCTCTTTCAAAAAACATGGAGGGCATTAAAGTCCCATTAATCTAGACAGCTTGCAGTTGATAGGTCACTGAGGCCTGGCAAAAGCCTTTCCCTTAGATGTGTAAGGGCCTCATGAGAGCTTGTAGCTCTTCTTTTAAAAAGAGTTATATTCAACATCTTAGAGTTCATCTAGAAAAAAACAAACAAACAAACAAACATAAGGCTGTAGCTCATGTGTATGAAAAGGGAAATTCATAGAACCCAAAAACACACATCATGTTCAGAGTTTAAACCTTTAACTCTGAAAAAGACTGTGGTCCTGGCAACGGAGATGAAAGAGTATAAAACAAAACTGATGCTTTGAACGAAATGATCTTACAGAAATCAGGGCACCTTTTATTCATGATCAAAGCAGGTGAATCAAGGAAGATGTGGAGGAACTCAACTTCAGACCTGACATTGCAGAGATTGTTAAACCATTAAGATATCTTCACGACACATGACCATGTTTAACTTGATGGAGCCATTTACTATTCGGTTAAAGAAATCACCAGGAAGGAAGAACAACCTCGATTCTACATACACATGGTACCTTTGTGAGTATTTATCAGTTTGTGATTGGGTAAATTACAAAGCAACCCCATGAACAAGAACACACTCTGATTTTATCTTTTGATGGAGTTTGAATTCTTAATCCCCTAGCTAGTGTACACCACACTTAGCACCTGTCTTTAAAGCCACAGTTAGAAAAGGAAGACATTTTTATCTCTTCAAAATAAAGAAAATAAACGTCAAGGAAAAAAAAAAACATTCTGTAAATATTTCCAAAGCTCTAGATGACCCTTCTCATTTAAAGTGATTGGGTGTGAAAAGGCAATGTATGTAAGTCTATTTTTTAGCTCAGCCCAAAACTGAGTTTTAGCAAAGGTAACGTATTTAAAGGCAACTCTGAGACTGTTTTATTTATTTATTTGTTTGTTTATTTATTTATTTGTTTATTTATTTATTTGTTTGTATGTTTGTTTATTTATTTGTTTGTTTGTTTATTTATTTATTTATTTATTTATTTATTATTTTAATTTTATTTTATTTTTAATTTCTTTGCCAGTTTGCCTGTGAATAAACTCTTGACCACACCCATACACAAATTTACACCAGACCTGGTGGGGACACTACCTGACCAGAGTCCCAGAGATAAAACATTTATGGAAGATCTAATTCAAAGGTAAATGTCACAGCTATGTCATAAAGCTATGGAGATAGTGCACCCCTAACTTCAAAATGAGTGGAATACTAATAGGAAATATATATATATATATATATGGACTTTCAAATAAAACAGTTACTTTTGACCTTAAGTGACCCTGAAAGCTTAAATCCCATCTTGTCAAACCTTTAAACAAGAGTGTTTTCACTCATTTGGTCACATCCATGTACTATAGAACATATCGTAAGATGAACTCATGGGTAATTCAAACCAGTACCCATAAAAGGCCTGTTTGCTACATTATCCATGCTGCATGGCAGAGGTACTGTGCACTCTATCAGTTTTGTCTGAATAACCTCCATAACTACTTTATGACTTATACCTCTAGGAATTAGCACTTGAATGCTTGAATATGTTCTTTAAGAAGAGCTACCTCACACAGGCTCAAACCCATTGTAATTCCTCTTTGCCAACAGAAAGTGTTTAGAGGGGAAAATGTACTAATTAGCATTAATCATGGTGGCATTTCACTACTTACCTGGATGACTGGATATCTCTCTGAGGGTCTTTCACCACGCTGCAGCGAGCTCTTTAGACCCTGTCTAAAGACCGACTGTCAAAATTGATCATCTGACCTTGAGCAGGGGGAAGATAAAGAGATCTTTATTTTCAACTGTTGCATGAACAATGAAAATCAGTTTAGCAGCAAATATTTAAAAAAAAAAACATGTACAGACTTATACATTTATTCACATATTCGCACATTTACAGACATATACATCTATCCACATATTCACACATACACAGAAGGGTGCGTGATATGTCAAAGGTGAATGGTATACACAGGGTGAGTGGCAGAGCTTTTTAATCATAAGGTGCATGATGCTAAAATTTTATATGATATTCGAGACCTGCTCTTAACACGAGTATTGCACTTAAACATGAGTATTAAATGAAGGTTCATTAGTAGCTACTATGTTTATATACACATACTCTCTTTTTCCTCCACATTTATAATGAAATTATATCAATCTGTGATTTTAAATAAATTGTGTAGTTAATTTCTTTTCAACATCATTAAGTTAAAAAATTAAACTAAATTAAGTAGGAAATTTGACATACTGAGCTGTTCATATATTCGGAAAGAGAATAAATGTGCTTTAAAATGAGGTATAATACATGATTATAGCATAGAAATGGACTGAATTACATCACTCTGTATGTGGCTAATCAGGAAATGCTACTTTTGAGAAAATAGCAATAACAATTACAGAACCAGTTTCTGAAAAACTGCATTTGAAACTCCCTAACATCCATACATTAAATGAATCCGGTTCTCAACCAATCAGCATGATCTTCCTAGTGCAGGGGTCTCAAAGCTTTTGTTTCAACCAAGCAGCAGCACACCTGACTTGGCTCATTTAATCAACTGATCTGTCTTCAAACACTATCATAGATTCACCAATCAAGTGTCTGAAGACAGGTGTGCTGCTGCTTGGTTGAAACAAAAGCCTGCAGCCACAGCGGCCCTTTGTGGAATGACTTTGAGACCCCTGTCCTAGCGTCTTCCTAGCAACAGATGAGTTCTATTTACACCGAGTCATGTCTGTTTTGAAGCTCCTCATTGGTTTACCGCTATATAATTCGGTGAAGGGGGCAGTGGTGGCCAGGCGATAGGGTGCTAGATTACTGATCCCAAGGTCAGGAGTTCAAGCCCCACTGTCACCGGGTTGTCACTGCTGTCCTTCATTGTCTGTGGTGAGAGGCATGTAAAAGAAGCCTTGCTGACTTTCTCGCTGCATTGCTATCAGCGTGTTTCTGCCCTGCGATGGCCTGGCGAGCTGTCCAGGGTATACTCTGCCCTTCCCTAGAGTCAGCTGAGATTTTCTTACCTGTTTACCTCAGGATCTTCACAACTGTATACTCTGTTGAACCTGTAGCTGTCTGTCACTTCTGGTTCTACAACCCCTAGCAAAAAGTATGGAATCTCCACTCTTGGAAGATTGTTCGATTTTTTGTTTGATTGTGTAGAAAAAAAACCCCAATCACAGACATGCCACAAAACTATTTTCATTTGACACTCCAACCTTCTGACTTTATGAAACACTTACAACAATAAAAAAGAAAGAGAAACATAATTTGTTATTAGCTCCATTAAAAGCTTATTTCTTTTTCAGCTTGGAATTTTCCTCATTTATTTTGCCCAGAAGTGCATTTCAGAAGCAAATATCTACTCTGCTTGGTGTCTATGTTAATTCCTCCTATAAATTTGGCATGACTATGTAGAAGGTCATGTGAAGATTTTCATAAACTTTCTACCAGAGGCTTGGTATTGAAAAAAGAAGACTCCACTAGATTGTAGAATTGATCGAGATCAAGTTCTGGATCCAGCAATTTTTTCAAGATTCTTTAACATTATAGGATTGGCTGAAATGTAGTAGTACAGTAGGCCCATCAGGAGGTGCTGTGTACTTTCTGTTCTTTTAGTGGCTTGGCACAGGTTTGCACTCTTTGAGCACTCTTGTTCCTTTTTGTATCACCTTGTTCTCAAACATAACTCAGCCAACATCCACTATGATAAATATGCCACACAGAATGTTAATTCGGCCCTGAAGGTGTTTAATCAACTAATTAAAACCAGCCATGTCTTGGTGAAATTAAGTTTATTCATGTGTCCATGCGTTAAATAGACACAATTAAATGAGCATGAGGAGAAGTTGATTTTTCCCCTCCTCAAATAAGGTTTATTATTGTTACAGTGCGGTTTGCAACTATTTTTAAGACAATTACACATCATGAAAATTGATGTCCTCCTGCAGAGTAATGTTAATTATTTACATCAATGAACTAAGTCAGAAATGAAGGTCTATTGAGAAAAGAGAAAAATACTATTTTATTTAAAAAAAAGTGCAGAGTTGTCATCAGGACATGATCTCCTTCCTTTTTTTATACATAACATCCTGCTAACACTTTTCTTCTGAAGACAGAACGGGAATTTTATAGGAACATACACAATGATTTAAGCACGTTGTGTGTTCAGTGCTAAAACTAAAACAAGAAGAAAAGGGATTCATTGATCATTGAGCCTCTTTTATTGTCACCATTCAACGCAATTCATAGAGCCAGAAGTATCATAACATCAGCAAGGTCAGACCTGGTAGAGTGTAAGCACACACAATGAGTTTACATTTTAAGAACTGTTTTCATGTCACGTGAAATGCATAAATAGATTAAATACATACTATAATACTACTAAATACTATAATAAGTAGTGAAATAGTGCCAGAGATATACATATATAGTTCAAATTCAAATATACTGAAAGCTGAGTCACTCATCTGTGCTCATCACTCATCCTAGCTTGTTCAGAGGTGATAGTGATGATGGCTTCCCTGTGTGCCTTATTACGACAATCTCGTTTTTCTGGCTGAAGAAGTAAAGCTTCGGTGTTAAGTTGCATGATGCAGAGTGGCTCATTAGAGATGAGTACAAAAACATGCATGACTTTTCCAGACAGAGAGAGCAAAAAGAGAGGGAAAATATGGGGCTCACAGGGTGGAAAACGCAAGGGGAGTCACTGGATTATGCCAAGCAAAAACTCATTTACACATGCTAAGTGCTGCTAATTATTTACCCAGTTATTAATATTCATTATTTACCTTTTCAGATTGGGGTTGGAAGTCTCAAGATGCAAGATATCCTGATGACCTCATGTCATGAGCAAGAGTCATTTGGTGGATGGATGCTAAAATTCAAACCTAATTATTCTTTACTACAAATGCAGAGTTTCTTTAAAATAACTTTTCTGTCATTGAGAAGCAAAAAATATTTTTTTTTTCATTAAAATTTAAACTAATTTTAAACAAAATTTAAAGTATTGCTTGCAACCTATTTTTTATCTAGCGACTAATGTATTCTACATAAAGGTTATCTAACTTAACTAGCATGCATGCCGTTTAGTTACATTAGTGAGTTAGCTAGCATTAACTATGAAATGGGCCAGAAAACCTATGCTATGCTAGCTGCCAATCTTGCAAAGGTATTATGCATGAATAGTATCGGAATGCATGAATAGAATCTGTTACGTTAGCGAGCTAGGTTACAGCCGTATATTCTGGCAGCCCATTGATCTGACAGCCCTAATCCTATTCCTAACCCAACTGATTTGAATAGGATACACAACTGATTTAGGCAAGGTGCTCATCGTATATGCATAGAGCTGTTGGACAAATGGGCTGTTGGAATATAGAGCTGTCCCCAGTGAGGCTGGTTAGCTAGCAATCACTATAAATTGGGCTATTTTTCTTCTCTTATTCACTATGAAAACTTCATTCATTCATTCATTTTCTGAACTGCTTAATCCTAATTAGGGTCGCGGTGAGGCTGGCGCCGATCTCAGCCGACTTTGGGTGAGGGCAGAGCACACCCTGGACAGCTCGCCAGGCCATCGCAGGGCAGAAACACGCTGACGGCTATGCAGCCTACTCT
>JAQMYF010000009.1:3084819-3097322 GCA_030014195.1 Neosilurus mollespiculum
CTTAAGGGCCGGCTCCTGATGGGCCTGGTGTATCCGGATACTGTCTGCAGAAATCGTCGATTGAACTATGATCGACGATGAAGCTCGCGGGTATCCAGGAGCGCTCCTCAGGTCCATAGCCCTCCCAGTCCACCAAAAACTGTCTCCACTGAACCCTCTTGCGTACCGCCAGAAGACTTTTGACCGCGTAGACCAGTCCACCTTCCACCATCTTGGGTGGTGGCAGGGGCTTGGTGGGCGGCACCAGATGACTCTCTCAGACTTGCTTAAGCTGCTGACATGGAAGGTCAGGTGTACTCCGAGGTACCTGGGGAGTTTAAGTCGAACAGAGACAGGGTTAATCACCTTGGACACCGGGAACAACCAACAAACCTGGGAGCTAATTTCCTGGTGTGGATGTGTAGGGGCAGGTCCTTGGTGGAGAGCCAAACTTTCTGGCTGGGCGTGTAGACAGGTGCCGGTTGGCGATGACAGTCCAACTCCGTTTTCATATGGGACTGCCCCTAAGGAGTATCTGTCTGGCCATGGCCCAGATTTTTCTTCACCTTCTGGCCAATGCATGGGCTGAGGGGACCATCACCTCTTCTTTGTTAGCAGGGAAGAGTGGCGGTCCATCCATGGATGACCTGAAAGGGTGAGAGTCCAGTGGCCGCAGTGGGGAGCGAGTTATGGGCATACTCCACCCATGTGAGGTGTTTGCTCCAGGTAGTCTGGTTCTGTGCCACCAGGCATCTCAGGCAGGTCTCCTGTTCCTGGTTCAGCCTCTCTGTCTGGCCGTTGGACTCCAGGTGGTAGCCGGATGATAGGCTGACGGTGGCACCAAGGCGCTGACAAAACTCTTTTCAAAACCCCAATATGAACTGTGGACCCCTGTCAGAGACAATGTCTTTGAGGAGACCATGAATACAGAAGACCTGCAAAATCAGGACTTGAGCAGTTTCTTTAGCTGAAGGCAGTTTGGACAATGGAATGAAGTGGGTCATCTTGGAAAAACGGTCGACCACTGTTAGCACTACTGTGTTGCCTTTCGATGGAGGCAGACCCATGACGAAGTCCAGGGAAATGTGTGACTAAGGTCTGTGTGGCACTGGTAGCAGCTGGAGAAGACCCATCTGGGCCTGTCTCAATGCCTTGCTTATGGCGCAAGCTGTGACGTACTCCTCCAAGTCCTTGGCGAGGGAGGGCCACCAAAACCACTGCTTGACCACAAACACAGTTCTCTTGACACCAGGATGACAGGTCAGCAAGGACGTGTGTGCCCAATGTATCACCTGAGAGTGCAATGCTTCCGGTACAAACAAACGGTTTCGAGGACAGCCCTCTGGGGTGGGTACCCCTTGACTCGTCCGCTGCACAGCGCTTTCTATCTGACAGGAAACTGCTCCTACCACATGGTTGGGAGGATAGGCTCTGGTTCATTGGCAGCCGGTTCTGGTTCATACAGGTGGGACAAAGCATCTGGTTTGGTGTTCTGGGAGCCTGGCCTGTAGAAAAGGGTGAACTGAAACTGACTAAAAAAGAGAGCCCACCTGGCTTGCCGTGAGTTTAACCTTTTGGCTGATTTGAGGTACTCCAAGTTCTTGTGATCCGTCCACACAAGGAAAGGTTGATCTGCCCCTTCCAGCCAATGTCTCCATTCCTCCAAGGCCACTTTGATGGCCAGCAGCTCCCGATTCCCAACGTCATAGTTCCTTTCTGCTGGTGATAACTTACGGGATAGGAAGGCACATGGATGAATCCTGTCATCTTTGGGGGATCTCTGGGATAGAACAGCCCCCACTCCTACATTGGAGGCATCCACCTCCACGATAAACTGAAGCTTGTGGTTGGGTATCTTCAGGACCGGTGCTGTGGTGAACAGTCTCTTTAGTTTTTGGAATGCCCCCTCAGCCTCTGGACTGCACTGAAAGGTAACTTTGGGAGAGGTTAGTGCATGTAGCGGTGCCACCACAGAAATAAAATTGTGGATGAACTTCCGGTAAAAGTTGGCAAACCCCAGAAATTGCTGCACTTTCTTCTGTGATGTGAGAGGTGGCTAATTAGAGACAGCACTAAACTTCTTGGGATCCATCTGGATGTGGTTAGGGGACACGATGAACCCCAGGAATGAGACTGAGGAGGCATGGAATTCACATTTCTCCACCTTCACGAAGTTTGTTCTCCCATAGGCGACTCAGGACCTGACAGACGTGATGCTGGTGGGTGGCAAGATCAGGGGAGAAAATAAGTATGTCATCCAGATATACAAAGACAAAGTCATTGAAGTACTCACGTAAGACTTCATTTATGAAGCCCTGGAAGATGGCTGGGGCATTGGTCAGCACGAAGAGCATGACGAGGTACTCATAGTGGCCCATGGAAGTGTTGAATCCGGTCTTCCACTTGTCTCCTTTGCAGATCCTGACCAGATGGTAGGCGTTCTGCAGGTTGCAGACTTGGTGAAGACTCGAGCCTGCTGGAGCAGCTCGAAGGCTGAGGAAATGAGTGGAAGCGGGTACCGGTTCTTTACGGTGATGTTGTTCAATGTGCTATAGTCTATGCACGGCCGTAGCGAGCCATCCTTTTTTCCCACGAAAAAGAAACCTGCTCCAGCCAACAATAAGGACAGGCGGATGATGCCGGCTCGCAGCGAGGCTTCTATGTAGTCCTCCATGGCCTTTCTTTCAGAACTAGAGATGGCATACAGTCTAGCCTTGAGAATGGGAGCTCCTGGCAAGAGGTCTATCGCGCAGTCCCATGGTCAATGAGGTGGGAGAGACATGGCTTTGGTCTTGTTGAAAACCTCCCTCATGTCGTGGTAGCATGGTGGGACTCTCGATAGGTCAGGATAGTCACTAAGAGGCGGTGCAGAATACGGGATAGATTTCTTTTCTGGGGATCTGTGAGCAGAAGGGGATAAGACAGGACAGGACAAACTACATGGAAACAACATGGAAACCCTAATACTAATTAGATAATTGAATTATACGTACAGCTAAAAAGGTGAAAGGAAATGGGTTCAGTGTGGGTTTTGCCAATAGTCATGGTGGGTATTTCTGTCCTGTGGGTGACCCTGCTTAAAAGCTTGTTATCTGGAGATCGTGCGGAGACGGGCTGAGAGAGGGGTTCCATCTTGATTTTCAATTTTCTGGACAAATAACAATCCATTAAACTCTCGTCAGCCCCTGAGTCAATGAATGCCTGCATAGAAATTGCTTTACCTTTAATTAATAGCTTGACAGTAGTCAGTGTGTAGGGGGGAGAATGTGTGGATCTTGGCTTACCAGCATGCTCCTTGAGCCCGGAGAGCCAGATCTTTAGGCTGGGCATGAATCCACGCGATGACCAGCTTGTCCACAATAAAACCATGCTCCCTCTCTCAAACGGTGTCGGCACTCTTCCGGGTTCAGCTTGGCATGTCCCAACTGCATGGGCTGATCCTGACCGGGAGAGGGCTCTCGCTTAGCGTTGGAGGGTGAAGAAACCTGAAGGGAAATAATTAATTAATCCTGTTTATTGATTACATATTTCTTGTTATTATCTACCTTCTGTATTTTATATGCATTAATGTTTAAGTATGCGTCTTGTGACATTTTCTCTATATTTATCTAGGCTTTACTTCTTATCTTACATCTGTGTTGTGTCAGTCTACAATGGTTCCATTAGCAACATTCCATAGGTAGATTTATAGCCTGAATTGCACTTAGTTACATTCCATAGGTTGACCCCCTTGTGACCCTTATTTGACCCTGTTCCCCACGCACTCTTTCCTTATATGGTAATACCTCTTTGCTATTGTTCTCTGTGGAAAACCACAACCCCTCAGACACTACATGCATCTATAAATACTGCTGTTGTTTGACTGTTTCTTCAGAGTGCTTGAATATTCAGTCGATTCAGTTTACTTTGGTGTGCTGTTTTATTATTTAAAGTCTCTCCCAAGCGCTTGGTGACTGTCCAGAGTGAGAGCGGAGCTGACATGGAAGAGAGTGGATGTGAGAGAGGAATAAGTTTTATTACAAAACTGAAGACCCACCACCAAGCTTCCGGCACGTGGATGTACCTCTGGCGGCTCGGCTAATCGCCAGGTCGACCAGATCCTCGAACTTGCCTGGAGTCTCGTGTGGGGCTAGGTGGTCCTTGATTTCGTCATTGAGCCCGTTGACGATGGCATCTTTGATGGTCAGGGAATTCCAGCGACTGTCGGCTGCCAGCATGTGGAACTCTATGGCGTAATCGATTACCCTTCTGGACCTTTGTCACACCCTAAGCAGGGCCCTCAAAGCTTTGCAAGCTGGGGAGGAGTGATCAAACAGGCAGGCGAGTGTTTGTACGAACTGTTGGTGGCTTTGACATACCACCGCGCCTCGAGCCCATTCAGCCGTAGCCCACGCCGCCGCTCTTCCCGATAGATGGGAAATCATGAAGGCCACCTGAGCTTGTTCTGACGAAAAGGCTGCCGTATCATTCTTGAAGTGTAAATCGCATTGAACTAGAAATGAGCGGCACTTCCCAGATTCTCCTGAATATTTCTCAGGCTAGGCAGATGGGTCAAGGCAGGTGGGTGGCGAGGTTGAGGCTGATGGTGGGGACCCTGGCGTGGTTGATGGATGTGAAGCCAGTTGTTCCAAGTGCATGGAAATTTGCAGCAGCTGTGTGCTCAGCTGATTCACCTTTGCCCACACATCCTGTTGGAACCAGTCCTGGCGATCCACGAGTTGCTGCACTCCAGTGGCTATAGTGTTAAGCTGGGTCTCATGAGCCTTAATTTTTTGCTCCTGAGAGGACAGCACATGACTGACTGTCTCTGTCCGCTGGGTCCATGTCGGGCCAGATTGTAATGTTACGCAGGCACCAAAGAAAGACAGACCAAAAAGTAGGACAGACAAGATGGAGTAGTTCTAGATGTGTTCCTTTTATTAATAATTCTGACAGGCAGACTTGAACCAAGATGCCGTTCTTTTTGACAACAGGCTAGATCGCAGAATGCTCGGAAAGTTATGCTTGCTCTCTGTGACGGCACAAAATGATCTGGCAACGGGACAGGGGAAACACAGCCCTTTTATCTACGAGAGACAATGGGAAACAGGTGGAATTAATCAGGGCGGAGCAAGCAATCACCGCACACACAAAGGGGAAGTCAGGTGACTTGTAACGAGAGGAGAGCCAGAACAGATCATAAGACAGGCATAACTCTAACAATTCTGATCACATCACACAAATCACATGAGCCAATATTTATTTTTATTTATTTTATTATTTATTTTAATTACTATTGTTATTTACTGTTTTAGATACTGACATATCTGACCTTAAGGTTAGGGAATCAATTTTTTGCGTGATATTTTGCAATTTTAACATTAAAAAAGTTCATCACTGCAATAAGCTGATGGACTGCACATTTTATTAATTGTTTTATTCCTAGTTTATTCTGCAAGAATAATAAATAAGTATCTTGGATTATTTTTGTATTCTTCTATTAGACTTGAGAAATACATTGCTCTAGCAGCACTAAGCGATTTTCTGCAGTTAAGGAGACTGTCCTTCCACACTAGTTGGACTACAAGTAATTTAGTTTGGCACCATTATCTCTCAATTTTCATGGTGTTCTGTTTTAGCGTGCATGTATCATCATTATACCAGGGTGCTATTATTTTCTCCCTGATTGGCTTTCTTTTAAGAGGAGCTACATTATCTAGCGTACAGTGGAAATTTGACTCAAAGCACTCAGTTTACTGATCGAGTTCTGTGCGATCTGATGGTGACCCATAGTTGATAATTCTGGGAGATTATTAAAGAAACTCTGCGCAATAGTTAACGTAAAAGTATGCTTAATGCAGTAACGTGGTGAGGTGTATATATTAGAACTAAGATGCATTGTAAGTGAGATAACATAATGATCTGAAATAGTTTATGACTGTGGAACTCTGACTATATTTCCAATTTTTAATCCAAAAGTTAGTAGTGAATCTAAAGTGTGGCCAGCATTATGAGTTGGTCCTATTAAATTCTGATTTACCCCTACTGAATCTAGAATAGACACAAATGCTATTCTTAAAAAGATTTTTTTTATTCTTAAAAAAAAAAAAAAAAAAATTCTTCCAGAATCAATAAAGTATTCTGATTCTGATTCTAAAGGATCCTCTGGCTTATCAAAATGAGTATAAATGTCACCAACAATTAGAGCTTTATCTAAAGAAACAACAAGGTTTAAAATGAAGTCTGCAAATTGACAGAGGAATTCGGAGTACGGCCCCGGGGGGTCTGAAAATAATAATCAAAAGTATCAGCTGTGTAGGTATATGTTTTCTGGCAACATATATTATGTTAGTATACAGAATTTCAAACATTAAATTTATGTTCTGATTTTTGTTTGACTAGATTGTCAACATAAATAACTGCAATGCCTCCTCCTCTGCCAGCTCGACAAGGTTGGTGTATGTAACTGTATCCGGGAGGACTTGCTTTAATGCTACATACTCAATGGGTTTAATCGATGTTTCTGTTAAACACATTAAACTAAACTCTTGATCAAAAATGATTTCATTAACAATAAGCACTTTAGATGTAAGAGAACTAACACTTAACAATCCTATCTTTAGATCAAAGGTGCTGGCTGTAGATTCAGCAAGATTTAATTTAATATGATTACTTTCATCTGTTTCAAACTTTAAATCTAGTGTCTAGGCATTTTTTTTTTTAGTTCAGGGAACAGACACAGTTTAAATAACATTGCAGTTGACCTTGAGTGACGACTCTGTTCAGCTATCAGATGCTCAGATTAGCCTGTTAGTCTGCTCTCTGGTCTTGGCTCTGGATAGTCACTGATTAACTGGTCCTATTCTAAGATTATGTGCTATGCTGCAAGAAATGAGAGCAGCACCTTCCCGAGTGGGATGGATACCGTCCCACCCTATCAGGCCAGGTTTACCCTCAAAAGTACTTTAATTATCGATAAAGCCCATATCGTGTACAGAGCACCACTTGGACATCCAGCACTTCAGCGACCATAGACTGCTGTAAGCAGAATGAAAGTGAACTGGCCTACCACTACTTTGAGTAGCTGTTAATAGAGATATTAGAAAATGTGCAGGTGAAACAGTGCTTATCTGTAGCAAAAATGTCCTCAATGTGCTTTTCATGTCTATTTTAGAGTTCTGCCATTCATTCATTCATTTTCTAAGCCACTTAATCCTAATTAGGGTCATGGGTGGGATGGCACCCATCTCAGCTGACTCTGGGCAAAGGAGGGGTACACCTTGAACAGCTCACCAGGCCATCGCTGGACTAACACTCACACACTCACACCTGGGGGCAATTTGGAATAGCCAGTTAACCTAATGTGCATGTTTTTTGACTGTGGGAGGAAACTGGGGTACACAGAAGAAACCCACGCAAGCAAGGGGGGAACATGCAAGCTCCACACAGAAATGCCCCGAGCTCGGGAATCGAACCCAGAAGCTTCTTGCTGTGAGGCAGATGTGCTAACTACTGCAGCACCATGCCACCTTTTAGAGTTCTGTTATGAATTATATTTTAATACACATGAACAGTTTATCAAGGCTAGCTAATCATTATTGTGTTTTTGTGTTCGTTATTTGAACTGTTTTTGAAGTCAAAACAACAAAAAAACCCAATGGTTTATTTTGACCCATAATGACTTAATGACTTAACTTAATGACTTAACTTTTTTTTTTTTGTTTGTTTTTTTTTTGTTTTTTGTTTTTTGTTTTTTTTTAACCTTTGTTCTATGTATATACATTTTAAAAAGAAAATAAATTTTACCGCCTCTCCTACAGACTACATATGAACCCAGAGATTGATTGATTGATTGATTGATTGATTGATTGATGCATTTATTTATGCATTTATTTATGCATTTATGCATTTACACTTATATCTGTCTGACATTTACATGTAGCATCCAAGCTACAGTGTCGGTGTGAATACATCTCACAGCTACAGCGGGTCGGATCGTGCTTGACATGCCCCCAAAAGGTGCTTGTGACCTGCTGTGAAAATTATTACATGGCACCAAAATGTTTTTTTTTTTCCCCTGTAGTTGTATTTCACCTTAACCTTAACATACTGTGATATATTTACATGTTTGAAATAATTAGAAGATCAAGACCAAGGAAATAGATATTTGTTGAAAATCCAACCAATATATCTGTTCTTTCTGAAGTCGGGGAACACTAAAGCGGTGATAATTATGCCAACTCAGGCTGTCTCTGTGTGATTAAAAACCCACTGAGGAAAGTGATTCTAAGAATCTACCAGATTAATAGACATGAAGCCTCACTTTAATATTTGTTGCTTGAAGTAACAATTTTTATTTTTCCTTTAATTCCTCATTATGAAAACTTACTAAGCTTTGTTCATCACTGTGACATAGAAGGGATTTAGAGAGCAGTTACATAAATATGAAATTATATTATATGGATTGAAATTACAATTAAGCGACTTATGATAAGAGTAAAGATGAAACAACACAATATGTCCCTTAATGCCAAATGCATTATAATGTTTCTCATTATTTCAATCTAAGCATTTCACTAGGAACAGATCAATCATGGGAACATAGAGAATGGATATCTGTATAAGCTAATATTACAGAGTTAATTATTATTTTTTTAGAATTAATAATTAACTCTGTAATATTACCAGAGCCATCAATGCCATATTCCATGGCCATGATGATATATGGAGCTCTGCAAAAAATAAACAACAAAAAACAAACAAACAAACAAACAAACATGCTGCTATTTATTGAAACAAAAACACTTGATGAGAGGTGGAATGATAAGTGAAAGCTTATTTATAGATGGAGTATCCAGTCTCAATGCTTTGTAACTATACACAAGTTATTATCTTTCACCTTCCTGACAAACAAACAAACAACCAAAGGAAAAAAAAAAAAGATTTGAAGAAGGAGGCTAGGAAACTTGCCATGTTTCTTTGGGGTCTAGGCAGAAAAGGTCATGGGGCAGATTGATGGAAAGATGGACAATGGAGGCACTGAAATCTCAATAGAGTAAAAGTGGGAAGAGAGCAAGAAAAAGAAAAAGGGAGAAAGAGAGAGGATGAAGAGCCTGAATACTGATATCACTCTCTCTGCCTCAGGGTTACTGTATGAAAAGAAGACAAAGCGCAGAAACTGGATGATAGGATGATTGTTCTCTCTCCGCTATCACTGGGAAATAAAATAGAACTCCTAGCCACCTCTGGCTTTGCTCTTGGAGTTCACTCAGAGAGAGAATCACACTGAATAAAGTTTCATCTGAAATTATCTTTAGATTATAAGTTGGCTTGCAAAAGTATTCATAGCCCGTAAACTTTTACATGTTTTGTCTTGTTACAGCCACAAGCATAAATGTATAAATTGATTTTATATGTAGGGAAATGATACATGTTTCCAATTTTTTTTACATATAAAAATCTGAAAAGTGTGTTGTGTATTTGTATTCAGCCCCCTTTACTCTGATATCCCTAAATAAAATCCAGTGCACTCAGCTGCCTTCAGAAGTCACCTAATTGCCTTCAGCAACCCGGTGAACACACCAGACAGGACAGCGATAACATTGTGGAGAAATTTAAAGCAGGGTAAGATTATAAAAATATATCCCAAGCTTTGAAAATATCACACTACACTGTTCAATCCATCATCTGAAAATAGAAAGAATATAGCATGACTGCAAAGTTACCAAGACATGGCCACCTAAATTGACATGCCAGGCAAGGAGAGCGTTGATCATTGAAGCAGTCAAGAGGCCCATAGTAACTCTGGAAGAGCTGCAGAGATCCACAGCTCAGGCGGGAGAATCTGTCCACAGGACAACTACTAGTCATGCACTCCCCAAATCCGGCCTTTATGGAGGAGTGGCAAGGAGAAAGCCATTGTTGAAAGAAAGTTGTAAGAAGTCCTGTATGCAGACACAGCAAACATGTGGAAGAAGGTCCTCTGGTCAGATGAGACCAAACTTGAACTTTTTGGTCTAAATGCATGTGTGGTGGAAAACTAACAGTGCAAAACACCCTGAACACACCATCCCCATTATGAAACATAGTATTGGAAGCATCATGTTATGGAAATGCTATTCTTTACTAGGAATAGGGAAGCCGGTCAGAGTTGATGGGATGCCAGACCTACAATGGAATGGTTTACACTGAAGCTTATTCATCTGTTTGAATGGTTTGGTCAAAGTCCAGACTGAAGTCCAACTGAGAATCTGTGGATCAATTGAGAATTGGTGTGTTCTCCAGCCAAGATGACTAAGCTTGAGTAAATGTGGATTAGTAAATTCACATCCACCTCACCTTTGAGTAATTATAAGATACTCCAAGAAAAACATCTTAGGATATTATGAAATCAATTATTCTAGAAAATAGAAATTAGTCTAAATTTTAATCAAATTGTGACTAATTTGGTTTTTCCAAATGTTGTATTGGTTGTCTAGCAATAGCCCTAAACTGATAAGGGGTTAAATGAAAAGCTGTAAGCCACTTTATGTGCTGTGTACATGTTCAGTACTAACCAAGCTAGCTAGTGAGCCGTTTTGAAGATAGACAAACACAGACCTGTCTCTAGGCTCAACAGAAAACCTTTAACTCATTGGTAAAAAGAAAAATTATGTTGAATTTTTAAAAAAAAAATCTCCTTATTTACATTATAAGTTTGCCTTAAAAAGCTCAGCTTTGCAGAGCCTTTTGCATTAACATCTGTTCGGCCCACTAAATGCTGAGCCATGAGCACTAGAACAACCTTTTAAAAACACCAGTGCCATTACTTTTAAAATACGCAAGAAAGTGCGTAAAAGAACTGAGGAGAGAGCTCCAAGAGATTTAAGGACACCGCACTCAACACACTTTAGAACAAAACACTACTTTCTTAAAGCAGAGGTTGGGAAACCTCAGCCTGTTCTGCACAATTCAGCATTTTTCTCCTCCTCAGCCACACATTCACCTCAGTAGCTAATTACCAAGGCCTCTGTAAACTCAACTAGCTGTGGGGCAGGAATGGGGTGCTGAATATGCAATGGCAGGAAGCTCTTGAAAACAGCAACATTCAAGCTAATTAAGGACAAATGCTGAGCGCATACTCAAGTGGACTGTTGATTCTGACTGTGCTTAATTGGATATAAAATGCTCCGGACTTAGATGTGGCCTGAAGGAAAAGGCTAAGTAAGGAATAAAAGACAGCGGAGTGTGGTGTTGTGGGTAAATAATCAATGAGAAAGTGATGCAGTGAAGCAGAATTAATGCCAAGCACATCAAAGGTGATTATTTAGCTATAACAGCACAAAAATGTTTTATTTCTACTATACCAAATTGCTGTTAAAAAAATATAAAAATTTTATCACTCACTCACTCATTTGCAAAACTGCTTAATCCTACTCGGGCCGAGGGGAGGCTAGAGCCAATCTCAGCCAAAACTGGGCGAAGGTAGAGTACACCATGAACAGCTATGTAGACCACTGCACTGCCAGCACACACAATCATTCACAATCACATCCACATCTAAAGGCAGTTTGGAACAGCCAGTTAGCCTGAACATAATGTGTATGTGCTTTGACTTTGAGTAGAAACCGGAGTACCTAGATAAAATAGCAGGAAAACCCATGTAAATATGAGGGGAGCATGCAAACACAGTATGCAAACTCCATACAGAAAATGTCTAAGTCTGAGACTTGAACCATGGACCTTATTGCTGTGAGGTAATGTTGTGGAATGCCATCGCAAAACATTTACCCAATGCAAAAAATACACTTACAAAAACAACAACAACAACATGAACACGACCTCCTGAAATTCAATTTGATTGAAAAATAATATTAAAATGTTATAATAATATATTCTAAAATATATATTACAATATAAAACAATTTAAATAGTAAATTAATATAAATAATTAAATATTATCATTTGTTGGTGTTTATTATTGTTTGTTTATTTTTATTTCACTTTTCTTAATTATTTATTTTACTAACTTAAACAAATACAAACAAAAATACATAAATAAACTTCTAGAGTATGAAAAGAGAAAAAAGATTAAGTAAAGTTTCAGCACATCTTTTCATTTGTTAATGCATTTATCTCAAAATGCATTCATGAATGCAAATGAATGAAGAAGCTTTGATTGAAGATGGGTCACTGCACTCATAAGAGGTTACACAATCAGACTAACCCTGGGCTTAAGTGCAAATTCAGTGCAGAATACAGAGCTCATCCTAAGCCTTACTCAGAACCTCCAATCATCTGTGAAGCATCAGTGATAGTGGCTAATTTTTTGGATCCTAAATGCAAAATTGCTGTATTACATAGTTTTCGACAATCCATTGTTGATGTCACTTTCATGTACAACACTGTTCTGTTGTCCTCATAGTGAGTTTTGAGTCATGGTCCTAAGAACTTTTTGTTCCAATGTATGCAAGCTATGTGAAGGGATAGCAATAAAATAAAATAAAATAAAATAAAATAAAATAAAATAAAATAAAATAAAATAAAATAAAATAAAATAAAATAAA
>JAQMYF010000009.1:3100039-3102539 GCA_030014195.1 Neosilurus mollespiculum
AGTGTGAATGGTTTTGTGTGTGTGTGTGTGTGTGTGTGTGTGTGTGTGTGTGTGTGTGTGTGTGTGTGTGTGTGTGTATTTGACCTGTGATGGACTGGTCAGGTGTTTGGGTTGTACCCCTCCTTCACCCAGTGTCGGGTGAGATAACCTCCACCCTCCCTAAGACCATAGTAGAATTAAGTGGCTTGGCAAATGAGTGAATGAATGAATTTGGAGTCGTTTGGTGAGAATGACCTTGAAGAAGTTTGAACTGTATTAGGTTAGAGTTATGTGGTTCAAGTTAGAGAGTTATGTTGGTGAGACTGTTCTTTAGGAAGTGAAACTGTGAAACTGACCTTGGGAAATGTTAGAAATGTCAGGATCTGGTGGATAAGATATACATGTTAAATCATCGAGTTATGGGTAAAGGATAAAGTTGGTGTGACTGGCTATTAGGAAAGCAAGGTTGCAATTGATTAGGGTTAAAGTTAATACTCTATGTCCACATGGCCCACGTCTTAGAAGTTGAGCTTGTGACTGTGCGCAATGCTGGTGATGTTCCAGATTGTGTGTTAATGCTAACTCAGATCTGACAGGATGCTAAACAAATTTTTGTCCATTAAAAATAAACAATTGGAGTTAGACATTTTTTTCATATAGTTGCTTAACCCCATTCCTCTTCTTATGAAGAAACTTCCCTATCAATGCATCTGTACCACCAACAAACCTCTTTAAGTCCGTTTATAAGCCAGATCTATGTTATTTAAGTATATCAACACTGTTTCAGTATTCCAATAAGGTTCAAAATAGGAATATGTTAGAATGCATGGTCAGCACAGCATTAGGGATGCTGCTAATTAGAGATTCTTCACTCCATATGTTTGAGCCTGTGCAGTAAAACCCATACGCAAATGAACAAATTACTGTCTTTTGAGTACTGGGTTGTTTTAGCCAAAAACTTTTAAAGCAAATTGTGTATATTGCATAAAATCTCACCTGTCCTGGTTTTGGAATGTCTGGAAAGGACTTTAGATTGGTTAAAACAGAGAGCTGTGAGTAATGTTACTACAAAATACCCCCTGCCTGCAACATGGTCCAACTGCCTTGGATGACTGCCTTTGAGTTTCATCAAAATCCATCCAACAGTTTAGGAAGAGTTGCGCTTAGAAACCTATCACCATATTCTAAAATATAGTTAAATGATCTAACCTTGCCCTGCGATGGCCTGGTGAGCTGTCCAGGGTGTGCCCCAACTTCTCCCAGAGTTGGCTGAGATGGGTGCCAGCCTCCTTGTACACCTATTTAGGATTAAAAAAATGAATGGATGATCTCCCCTTTCAAACATTGGACCTGATTTATTTTACTTTCCTTATCTTCATGTGGTACTTCACAACTGTAAAAAGTTTAATCAGAATTCATCAAATGGTTTAGGAGGAGTTGTGGTTACGAGCTTATCTCTATATTCTAAAATATAGAATGTACAAATATAGAGCTGTAATTTTACTTCATGCACATCTTCAGGTGGTGCTCTACAACGAGAAGTTGCACTTACAAGCTTGCATGGATAGAGAGGCAAGGGTGAGTCCTATATATACATTTGAAAACTTTCTTTACAGGGTATACAAAAAAATATATGTAATTAAACAGACCTCTTTACGCCCATCACACACTTTCCTGTTTTTGGCTAAAGCCATCAGCTCCAACAGCATGGATAGGAAATACAAACACACAGAAAATCATCTTTAGTCTAGACATGTAATTCTATATCGTTTGGTAGGAAATTAAATGCTGCAATGTTGTGTAGTATAAAAATAGTTCAGAAAGTATTTTGGTGAATCAAAAGAAACAGAAATGAGTGAATCAGCAAATCTTACTAACAAGTAAAAAAAAATCCACTCCACTGTACACTTTCCAGAATTTACTGAGATATATCCAGACATATGAGTGCAGGTGTGCTGACAGCCTCTCTAAGTCTTTGATATAATTAGTTTTTTTGGCCCATCAGTCATGGCTCTTTGCCTGGATCCATATGCATGGAGGAGTCCATCTCTACTTCCCTAAGAGCCACAATCGAGTGGATTAACATGCAGCACCACTGATTTCTGGCCCTTCAACTAATGGAGGGAAGAAACAGAGGCTGTCAGCACACATTCAGCTCATTTATCAGGCTTCTGCTTGAGCTCTAATGGCTCCACTCTCAGGGTATGACTGCCACTGAACAAGATTTAGTGCAGCACTGAATACATGACCTACATGTAGACAAAAGTGACTAAAATAAACTAAACTAAAATACCTCCTTAGGTGTTTGAAAAAGAGGCACTGTGATGCTGCACTATGACATGCTTACCCTTTGGGTGAAGTTCCACAAGAAAGTGAGAGAAGATGAAAGGTGAGTTCATAAGTTATAACCATTTTAATAAAGCCTTTTAAAAACTATTATCCCAAGTTTCCCTGATAGTGTCAAACACCAAGTATAAGAAGTAGCAGCTCAATGGACAATCTGAGAGGATACACTGAAGAT
>JAQMYF010000009.1:3107539-3115842 GCA_030014195.1 Neosilurus mollespiculum
TAATTTGAAACAGCCAATTAGCCTAATTTGCAAGTCTTTGGACTGAATGGGGGAAACCGGATTACCTAGAGGAAACCCATGCAAGTATGGGGAGAACATGCAAACTCCACACAGAAACACCTGAGACTGGGAATTGAACCTAGGACCTTTTTGTTGTGAGGCAGGCATGCTAATGGATATGCCACTGTGCAGTTCACAGTTTGCTAAAGTCTATAAGATTATTTTAATAATAATTTTTTGCTCTCCGGTATGCTATCTTAATCTAAACCTTATCTTATAGAGACTACATGGTAATGCTTTTTTAACTAATATAAGTATTGAATCTTCATGCACTGGATAACTGTCAAGCTTTTTTGGCGATCTGCACAGACACCCATGAGGAACGAGTGAATAATGAACCCAATTAAGAGTGTGAATTACACCTCTAAATCATCGCTCAACACACTGTCCATAGATTTGATGGACTGAGCTTCAGCCAAACAGCCACTCATAAAAGAATTTACTGCTCTTAAATGTGTAAATGAATCTGCAGGATACGAGTAGCCATTTCTCATTCATTTCCACCCATCCATAACAGTCAACAGCAGTTTCTAATCACATAATAAGAATCAATGAAGCTCAGTCAAGGTCAGCAGTTAGCAAAGGGTTTATCAAGCTCCAGGCCTGCAACTGCTTTGATTTATTCTTCCATAATATTTGACAGGAAGTAACATTGTGCAGTAGTTATTTATGTCCGGTGCATATTTGATTCTAGTCCATGTGTCTTCACTTTCTGATGGGAAAAAATAAACTTTACCCTGACACAACAAAATGATTGAAGGCTCAGTTAGTAATAACCACAGAGTTCTTAAATATGTAAAAAAAAAAAAAGAATACTGGAAATTTAGCTAAAGGTTAAGCAGAATAAATTCATTTTAGAAAACTTAAAATGGTCCCATATGGCCAACATTTCCATAGTTGAGCTGCTCAGACTGTTGGAACAGCCATCCATTCAACTATCCATCCCACCATCCTTCAACCTACCAACCCATCCAGCCATCTGTCTATCCATTCATTTATCCATCAATTAACCCACTCATTAATCCAACCATGTTTTTCATTTATGTAGGAGGAGGTGGAGCCAATTCTATTGGCTTTAGGCAAAAGGCAGGCCACAGCCCCCTCCCATGACACCTCTGCAGCTATCAGTCACTCAAGCCATGCTTGTCACTTGGCTTGTTACCATTAGGTGATTCAATTTAGTTTATACTATTTTAGCTATGATGGCAGACAGTTTAAACAGCTTAAATTCTTCCTCTATGGAAGTAGGAACGTCCAGAGTTTATTAGATGGTCACTGTAACTTTGCATTTTTGGATGTCAGTACATTTCACAGCTGAAGGTGAAGCCCATAGTCATCCATCATTGGCAGCTGATCTCCATTCAAAAGGCACAGACAAGAGCAATTTAAAGATAACATCTTCACTTTCAGCACCTGCTCCTGTGAACTACGAACATCCCCTAAAACACTATGTGGATTTATTTCATCTGGGTAAGGAACTGTGGCCTCTTGTAAAGACACAAGATGTTTCAGGTGGGTTTTTTTCATGACCATGACAGTGATATTATTAAATACAACCCCCCCTCCCCCCACCCCCCACACCCCCCACACACACACACACACACACACACACACACACCCACCTCTCTCTCTCTCTCTCTCTCTCTCTCCACTTGTTTTCCTTTTTTTCTGGGTGTATCATTCTCTTCTCTTTTTCTATTGTATTTGTCTTTCTTTCAGTCTTCCTTTCTGTCTGAAAGCAAAGATGTTGAATTCACAGTTCTTTTTCAAAAAAGTGATGTCTTCTTTTTTTTCCTTTCACTATTAGACGATTAGTTTCACCTGAGTCTTTTAATCTGCCAGTGTTCCAGGAGAGATGACGAGATAGAGGGATGACAAATATATAATAATGAGACAATATTGGGTTTATGCCTGGTACACTGTTTTTGCTTTTAATTGCTATGGCATTTAATCAGAAACTCTATTGCCAGAGCCTTTTTTAAACCCTCCATTGGCTCGACTGCTTTCTCCACTCAACAGACGACGCTCAGGTAAAGAGCCAGAAAGTAAGAATGGGAGACTTTTGGCAAGAACAAAAAATAATATGCAAATCCTGTAAATCGTTTGTTATTGAATAATTCCAATTGATCTAATTCACTTTTAATCAAACCACAACAAATCTCTTTTTTAAACAACTCCTTCATGAGTCCTTTACTCAATCACGAGAATAAAAACCTGGTATCTTTCATGTGCTTAAGAGGTGCTTGATAGAGAGCGAGAGACTGAGAGAGAGAGAGAGAGAGAGAGAGAGAGAGAGAGAGAGACTACTGGGTTTAGTATTGAAAAAGTACATTATATTTTAAAGTGGACTTACTAGGTAGAGATTACTCAAGGTTTAGGCTCTAGGTTACTGGTCAGACGGTCAGAGGTTCAAGCTTCCGTACCAATAAGCTGCCACTGTTGGGCACTTAAACAAGTCACTTAATTTTCAACTCTTCAGGTCTATAAATGAGATAAAATATGTGAGGATAAGGAAACTATTTAACTTGAAATAATAATGTTATCCTTCAAATTTTGTTTACATCTAAAATCCTCCACAGCTAGTTCAGCCTTGCAGACCTTTATCATTCTAGCTGTCAATTTGTCCAGTTAAGATGAAGAGATTTTACCCACTGCTTCCTGAATCATCTCTCACAAGTTGGACTGAACTGTCTTGATGGGCACATACAGTACCATACAAAGAAGTTGCTTCCACAACAACTCAATCTGGTTGATGTACTGTGACTGCACTGGTCACTGCATTAGTGAGAAAATACTAGCTAATTGCTTTTTCTCTAAATAGTTCTGGCATAGTTTGAAGTGTTTTGGGCCATTGTTGTGTAGTAGGAGGATAGTGGCTCCCAGTGCTGTCCACAGGGTATGGCATTGCAAAATTAAGTGATAGCCTTCCTTGTTAAAGATCCCTTTTACCCTGTAGAACTCTTTCACTTTACCCAAACCAAATCACTCCGAACCGTCATATTTCCCCCATCATGTTTGACAAATGGGGTCAAGCACTCCTCCAGCATCTTTTCCTTTATATTCCTCCTTACAAACATCTTAAACTCAGCTTCATCTATCTATAGCACTTTTTTCCTGATCTTCTGCTGTCCAATATCTGTTTTCTGTTGCCCATCTTAATCTTTTACTTTTGTTGCTCAGTCTCAGATATGCCTTTTTCTTTCAAAATTCCAGAAGTCAGCTCTTCATTGTTAAAGATGAGACTGGTGTTTTGTGGCTATTATTTAATAAAGCAGCCAATTGAAGATATGTTGAGTGTCTGTTTCTCAAACTAAAGACTTTGAAGTACTTGCCCTCTTTCTCAGTTGCCCATCAGGGCTTTAGTTTTCTCTGATTTCCCTGGTTGGATCTAGTTTGTGCTCTTTTGTGAAATGAGTAGTGTACACTGTTGGATGATCTTCAGTTTCTCAGCAGTATCTCATATGGAATAGCCTTCATTGCACAGAACAAACATAGACTGATGAACTTCAGAAGAAAGTTCAAAATTTTCTGGCCATTTTGAGTCTATAATCAAACCCACAAATGCTGATTCTCCAGATATTCTACTAGCATAAAAAAATGGCAATTTTATTGCTTCTTTATCAGCACAACAGTTTTAGCTATGCTGACATAATCACAAAAGGGCTTTACAATTATCTATTGGGACTTTAACATGACAAACTTGGATTAGCTAACACAATATGCCATTTGAACACAAGTACAATAGTTGCTGAAAATAGTCCTCTGCACACCTATGTAGATATTTCTTTTTAAAATCCAGCCATTTCTAGTAGTGTACTGTATGTAAGGACAAAATGATTTAACACATCCAAAATGAGCACACTCAGTTAGAGCAGTGAGGAGCCATACTGCAGTGTTTGGAAAGCAGTTAGGGGTTAAGTGCTTTGCTCCAGGGCACTTCAGCCATAGAGGAAGGGGAAGGTGCTGCTCACTCCACTCTCCCCCCATTTTTCCTATCAGTTCGGGAATTGAACTTGCAACAGTTTGTTCTCAAACCCACTTTTCTAACCATTAGGCTGACCCAAATGCTTAATCCTATTCGGGTCAAGAAGAGGCTGAAGTCTATCTTTGCCAACTCAGGGTGGAGGCACGGTACACCCTCAACAGCTTACCAGTCCATTGCAAGGCCAACAACACATACAACCATTCACATTCACACTCACACCTAGGGGCAATTTAGAAAAGCCAATTAGCTTAAAATGCATTTCTTTAGACTATGGGAGGGAACAAAAGTACCCAGGGGAAACCCACAAGCATGGGGAGAACCTGCAAATATGGGGCAGTAAAGCCAGTAGTTCAAATAAGATACTATGTTTTTAAAGAAAAGATTATGTGACATTTGTATGATGATTACAACATCTACAACATGGCTTTGATGAGCCCAGTACTCGAACCCAGGATCTTCAAAAATCATAATCACCATCGTGCTGTGAGGTAGATGTGCAAATCACTACACCACTACACCACCCTAGAGTGTTCATATAAACACTTTATTTTTAATCACTGAAACTGTGAGAAACCACAAGAAAAATGTATTGAACAAGCATTGAAGGAGTCTCCAGTGTCACTGCTTTGTACAAATTTCTACTGCAGCTTTGTACAACACAACTTCTACTGTACATAATGAAACTCAAGAACTCTGTTAAAATTACATGCTATATAGTATGTTGTATAGTATTACAAACATGCCCTTAGAGTATGAGTCCCTAATCTGGAGTAAACTAAGCCTTTGCATCTTCATTTTTGTAGTCTGAAGGGGAAAAAGTCTTATATACTGTACAGTCTGTTCAAGTCTCTATGTATGCTTTCTCATAAAACAGTGATTAAGCTAATAAACACATGCATCTTGTTTATTAAGCCAAAACAACATATCTGGAGTTTAAGTAAATATTTTATTTAGTGCTTTAATTGTGAAAAAAGAAATAGATCTGCACAGATGAAACATTACTTGATGGGAAATAAAAGTATAAAATTATTTGCACCATAGTAATGAAACATATCGCTAATAAAATGCTCTTTATAAATCTACAGAAAGCACACACTAAGTTTTTAATAATGCTTGAGTCTAGAAACAACTTTGTTGTTATTTTAGTCATTCTCTGACTGTGCATTTTCCAAACCATGGGCTCTTTAAAGCAGGTGAGTGAGGGAAGGAAAAGATAAAATCCCAACTGATGGCTGAACACCAGAAGAAGGTTAACAGCCTCCTTCCAGCTCATAATTTTCGCTGTTTAAAATTTATTATGTATTGCTTACACAATCATATTCAGCATGGAAGAGTCATCAGTACCTGTGAACATCTGAGGTACGCAAAACAAAATCTAAATAAGCCAGAGGCATTTTGGAAACGAATCTAATGGATTGATGAATAAAATTGTATTAGTGAAGGAGTGTAAATGTAAGTGTAAAAGAAGAACACCTTGTTAACCACTACCTGTGAAAGTGAAGCTATTATAGCTAGGGTTGCTCATGAGCCAGTAATGGAGGAAACGGTGCATGTGTAAGAAAACAAAACACACACACACACACACACACACACACACACACACACACACACACAAACAAACAAACAAACAAACAAATAAATAAAAATAAAAAAAGAAAGAAAATGGGACATCATCAGTTAAGACACTAAAGCTATAAAGAGGCTTTTGGCACACAACTTAAAGCTTTTGGGATAACTTCACAGTCCCCTGAGTTGCACACTGAAAGCATATAAAGATATGTTAAGCATGCTGTGTATTTATAACAGCCAAAAATATATCTAGACTAAAAGAGTTGTACAAGAACAAGCAAGTGAAGTTTCACTGAAATGGATGTGCTATGGATTTTTTCTTGTTATTTTGTAGTATGTTGATGTTACCTGGAGACATTCTGAGACATTTGAAGTAGAGTGCTACCTCCCCAGTATGTGATTGCAAAAAGAACTAACTTTAGAAGAAAAAAAATAAGACAGTAGGATATAAATCATGGAATGGCAGCAGAATCCAGACATAAACATCGGAAATAAGTTGGCTTGGGATAAAATAGACAAAAGGGTGAAGGCAAAGCAACCTAAAAAAGTGCAACACATTTGTGAAAACTTCTGAAGACCTAATTGATGCAGCCCTGGTGGAGAAGCTGGAGATCCCCTTTGAGCTCCTTCCTACTGCTTTAGAGGCTAGTTCGCCTGATGGTGGTCACTTGGCTCAGGTTACTCATTGGACAGCCCCCTTGGAGCTGCTTTTGGTGGGAAACCATCAGTAGACCTTCCAGCCCTAACTGATTCCATTCTCTCATATACAGCTAGTCCTTGGCCTCTCCTGACTTCTCCTGACTTCAATCCCCAGTTTGACTGGACACAGGGCCGTGTCATAAATTGGAGCACGTTCTGTCATGCTTCCTGTCTGTGCTCTGTTAACCCTCCTGTGACCACACCTCAGCCTATGGAGGTGTTGCTGCCAGATTTGTCTTTAATCCCTGCCATATACAATGACCTTGGGGAGGTTTTCAGTAAACAACATGCTTTTCTCCCTGCCTCCTCACCGTACCTATGATTGCTCTATCAACCTCCTTCCAGGCGTGCCCTTTCCCTCCAGCCACCTTTATAACTTGTTTAAGCGAGTCATTCGCTGCTGGCATTATTCATCCCTCTTCATCTCCCCTTGGTGCTGGGTTGTTTTTTGTTGAGAAGAAGGACAAGTCACTCCGAGCCTGCATTGACTACAGGGGACTTAATAGTATCACTGTTTGTCATAAGTATTCTTTCCCTCTGATCAACGCTGCCTTTGAGCCACTGCACGGTGCCACAGTTTTTACCAAGCTGGATTTGCGGAATGCTTACCACCTTGTCCGCATTTGCGAAGGTGAAAAATGGAAGATGACCATTCACCACTGGTTCACTTTTTTAATGATGTTCTTCATGATTATTTTTAATCAGTTTGTTTTTGTTTATTTTGATGGTATTTTTTTTTCTCTCATAGTATGAAGGAGCACTTTCAGCATTTCACCATGGTCCTTCAGAGGCTTCTGTACAACAAGCTCTATGTGAAAGGGGAGAAGTGTGAGTTCCATGTTTCATCTGTGTCTTTACTGGCTTGGCACATTTTATTAAATTTTTTTGTCTAGTGTGTCAAAAATTCTTAAAGATCAATAGACAAGTACAGTACTTTTCAAAAGAATTCACACCCATGGCATTTGTTTCATATTTTAAATGGATATTTGATTAACACAAAAGGCTGTACTTTGCAGAGCAACATTTGCATCCATTACAGCTACAGTCTCACAGAGTATATCTTTATTCGCTTGGAGAAAAAAAAAATAAAAATAAATTCTCACAACCGTACACCATAATCCCCTCTCTGCTAAGCTTTACACTTGGCAAAATGCAGTCAGGCAAGTACCTTTCTCCTGGCAACCAAACCCAGACTCATCCATCAGGTGGCCAGACGGAGAAGCGTGATTTGTTACTCCCGAGAATGCGTCTCCAGAGACTCCAGTGGCTGCGTGCTTTACACCACTGCATCTGACGCTTTGCATTGCAATTGGTGATGTATGGCTTGGATGCAGTTGCTCGGCTATGGAGACCATGGAGCTAATCTGAAGGCCACATGAAGTTTGGAGGTCTGTAGCAATTGACTCTGCTGAAAGTTGGTGACCTCTGCACACTATGTGCCTAAGCATTCATCTACCCCACTGTGTCATTTTACCTGGTCTACCACTTTGTGGCTGAGTTGCTGTCATTCCCAATTGCTTCCACTGACAGTTGACTCTGAAATATTTAGTAACGAGGAAATTTCATGACTGGACTTGCTGCATAGGTCACCTCCTATCACGGTACCATGCTGGAATTCACTGAGCTACTGAGAGTGACCCATTCTTTCACAAATGTTTGTAGAAACAGTCTGTATGCCTACGTGCTTGAATTTATTCACCTGTGGCCATAGAGGTGATTGGAACACCTGAGTTCAATTATTTGGATGGGTGAATGAATATTTTTGGCAATATAGTGTTTGTGTGTGTGTTGGGTAATTTGAAAAATCCCATATTCGTTCCTCTCCCTCTGCCTTCCCCTCCTCTCCTCCCTAGTCTCTGGATCCAGGAGCAGCTTGGAATGAAAGAACAATCACACGACGGAAATGCAAATGGTTGTTTATTACAAGCCATCTGAAATAGGCATGGGTGTGAGTCTCTTATAAATCAGGATAGCGAGGAAGCCTTGGATC
>JAQMYF010000009.1:3144978-3158868 GCA_030014195.1 Neosilurus mollespiculum
TCGTACTAAGCATTTCACTACATATTGTACTGTGTATAATTTGTATGTGACAATAAAACTTGAATTTGAATTTGAAACACACAACTGCACTACAATTAAATGATCTCAGCATGACTAAGTGAACAAGTTTGATATATTTTATTTTATTACGCTGTATATTCACCCATGTTTTTTATAAGCTATCACATTTTTAAGCAGTTAGTTCAGCATTAATTAGTAAACACACACATACACACATATATACCCACATACCCCCGGATGCAGTGGGCATGGCAGGGTCTGCATTCATTGTTGATGTGGGCGTACTTGAAGATGAATGTGTCAGCACCCTGCAGCCCATCAGGACATTTCTCCACACAGCTGGGCCCATCTTTCACATGAACACACTTCATACACTGATCTGCACCCTAATATAAAATAAAATAATAAAAAAAAAAAAAAAAAAAAAAAGTTAGAGAGAGAGTGAGAGATAGTAAATCAATAAATGAAGAGAGAAAGAATAAAGAATCCTTAGTCTCTTACTGGTCCATGACAGGTCAGTGTTTTATCTCTGGATTTCTCACACTGGCTGTCGCACTCTACACAAAATGAACCATTGACAAACTCCCGAAATTCTCTGTAAAACACACACACACACACACACACACACACACACACACACACATATAACTTTAGAATTGCCAACCAAACCTCTATTACAGTGCCTGGCAAAAAGTATTCACCCCCCATTTTTCATGTTTTGTATTCACCCCCCATTTTTCATGTTTTGTTGCCTCACAACCTGGAATTAAAATGGGTTGTTTGAAGGTTTACATCAGTTCGTGTACAGAACATGCCTACAACTTTGAAGTTGTGTTTTTTTTTTTTTTTTTTATTGTGAAGCAAACAACAAATAGGCTAAAATACCAGAAAACTTCAGCGTGCATAATTATTCACCCCCCTAAAGTCAGTAATTTGTAGAGCCACCTTTTGCGGCAATTACAGCTGCAAATCGCTTTGGATACGTCTTTATGAGCTTGCCACATCTTGCCACTTGGATTTTTGTCCATTCCTCAAGGAAAAACTGCCCCAGCTTCTTCATGTTGGATGGTTTCCGCTTGTGAACAGCAATCTCTAAATCTGACCACAGATTCTCAATTGGATTGAGGTCTGGGCTTTGACTAGGCCATTTCAACACATTTAAATGTTTCCCATTAAACCACTCAAGTGTTGCTTTAGCAGTATGCTTTGGGTCATTGCCCTGCTGGAAGGTGATCCTCCATCCCAGTCTCAAATCACAGGTAGACTGAAACAGGTTGTGCTCAAGAATATACCTGTATTTAGCACCATCCATCTTTTCCTTGACTCGGATCAGTTTCCCAGTCCCTGCTGCTGAAAATCATCCCCACAGCATGATGCTGCCACCACCATGTTTCACTGTGGGGATGGTGTTCTTGGGGTGATGAGATGTGTTGGGTTTGCACCAGACATAGCGTTTTTCTTGGTGGCCGAAAAGTTACATTTTGGTCTCATCTAACCAGAGCACCTTCCTCCATACATTTGAGGAGTCGCCCACATGCCTTTTGGCAAACTCAAAATGTGCCTTCTTATTTTTAACAATAAGTAATGGCTTATTGTGGTCCCATTCACAGATAGACCAGTCTCTGCTGTGGAACTCTGCAGCTCCTTCAGGGTTACCTTTGGTCTCTGTGCTGCCTCTCTGATTAATGCCCTCCTTGCCCAGTCTGTGAGTTTTGGTGGGCGGCCCTCTCTTGGTAGGTTTGTTGTGATACCATATTCTTTCCATTTGAAGATGATGGATTTGATGGTGCTCTGGGGGATCATCAAAGATCATTTAATATCATTAAAGCATTTTTTTTTTTTTTTATAACCCAACCCTGACTTGTTCTTCTCAACAACTTTGTCCCTGACTTGTTTGGAGAGCTCCGTGGTCTTCATGGTGTGATGCCTCTTGCTTAGTGGTGTTGCAGCTTCTGGGTCCTTTCAGAAAATGTCTTCAGCTCATGCATTTATATTAAAATGACAGTTGTCTGTGCTAGGTTTTTTCTATGAGGTCAAAATAAGGGAACATGTGAGTACCTGTAGATGCTATTGCATGACATTGTTTTCTTTTGAGTAGTAGTAAATTAAGTACTAGTTTGGTTACTAGACTGAATGAAGTTGTATTAATACAGTGATACACTGAACTCAGGATTAAGCTAAATGGCAAAATGTGTGTGTTTATTTGAAAGCAGAAGGTAATGGTGCTGCAACTAGCCTGTATATTTTCTTTTGTTTTTGATACTGTGAATATTGGTATTTTTAGGATTATATTTGAGTATGTTGAACAAAATACAAGGAAGAATATCATGTGTATTGTTAAATAAATTCTGCTGAGCGAAGCTGCACTGACCACAAGCACTGTTCTGCATGAGACAAGCACTGTCTCATTCTTTCCCTGTTAATGGGTACTCTGTCTGAGACCTGTTACATAAACATTAGGTACACTTTGTGCAGAAAAATCATATTCACAAGCTGGTTCTCTGATTGCTGTGTCATTTAAAAATAAATATTAAATTAAAAGAAATTTACATGCCGAACCACTTAATGCTACTAGAGTCGCAGGGAGGATGAAGCCTATTTCATCCACAATTGGGCAAAGGCAGGGTACACTCTAAACAGCTCGCCAGATCATTGTGGGGCCAACCCACATACAACCATTCACACTCACACCTTGACCTTATGTGCATGGTTTTGTACTGTGGGAGGAACTCCACACAGAAACACCTGGGCCTGGAACTCGAACCCAGGACCTTCTTGTGAGGTGGACTTACTAACATGCAGATTTCTGAGACACTTGTGTTCAAAATGTCATTTTTCTTTAATAAACCTTAAACTCATCCAAGAAAGACAGAAAGAAAAAAAATAAGATTTCTTACATCTGGAGGTGAAAAATAAGTTTCACATGAAGTAAATATGCTAGAAAATCAGTGGATGCAACACAGTCTTTTCTAAGTCATGTCTATTCATTAGACGCTCAGTAAACAGGGTCGGTGACCCCTGGACTTATGTATGTCATAGGAACAGCCATTCCTGTCATACTGATTGACAATTGGTAACTGCACTGGTCTGTTCTGGTGACGAGGAAGCTGAGCCTAAAGGCATGAGATTTCAGTAGTGACTGAAAGAACGTGCTTGTGGATACAAGCAGCCAAAATGAGTTTACTTTTGAGGATATCTAGGCTCAGCCTTAGAGATAGGGTGAGGAGCTCAGTTATCTGCTGGGAGCTCAGGGTAGAGCCCTTCCTCCTCCGCATAGAAAAGAGTTAGTCACTGTGAATTGGGAATTTGGTTAGAATGCCTCCTAGGTGCCTCCCTTTAGGGGTGTTTCAGGCACAACTAAATGGGAGGAGGTCCCGAGGCAGACCTGGAACTCGTTGGTATCTCCAGAAGGGGCTGAAGAGTGTTGCTGGGGAGCAGATGTCAGGGTTCCCCCTCTTAGACCTTTTGCCTCCATGACCTGACCCCAGATATGTCGAAGAAAATAGATGGATAAACAAGGTAACAAGGTTCTGCCTTTAAAAGGTCTTAAAACCTTTGGTTGTGTCTTAAAATGACAAAGCCTGTTATCCAAAGAGTGTTAATTTTTCTTCCCATTATAACAATAACTACACCCCATCCACACACTATCAGGGGCACAGGCTTTAAGTGGCCTGTGGCAGCTAAGTGTGGACCACCTTCCTTTTTTCATGTATCCTTCACTAGAAATTCAAGTACTACGTCCAGTTTAAAATTCATACCTTTGTTTTGTCTTAATCTTATAGAGCATGACCAGATGAATCTTAAAGTGTATGGTTTGCAAGGGTTTTATTCACCCGTTTTCATTTTAGAAAGAGTCGAAGTCAGAAAACAAGTAAAAAGAAAAATAGGACTTTTTTGTAATATTGCACTTTTGGCATATTAGTTTCCCCATGCCATTTATTGAATTATGGGCTTCATTTCCAAAGTGAATTGATTTTTCTCATAGGTTTAGATGCTTTTTAACAATTTATGCAGTATTCATTGTTAACCGAAGTGGTGTTTTTAGATAAATAGGTCAGAAACTGTTGAAGTCATATTTTCAGATTTTTCCAAAAAATCCCCAATTTTTAATTCAGGCTGTGTGCTGAAAATAGCTATCTTTGTGGAGGAGTTTTCTTGTTCTTTAGGAAGTTGAGAATGTACTTTATAATGCCCTGATTTCTAACTGGACTCTTGCTATGGAAATAACAGCTGCCTAAAAATGCCATGTTGCATTTCCGGCTGTACATGTATGTCACGTTTTGTCTCATTTCCACATGAGCAGGGCAGTTTCAGGATAATGGAACCCCCTGTCTTTCGTTTACCCATGGCCAGGTCCATGATGAAAATACCTTGAGAAAATACATCTGGATAAGAATACAGGAAGGCAGTGAAAGTTTCCGACTTTATGTCATGTTTTGCTACTGATGGAACCTATTAAATACTCCCTCATTTCTATTTCTTCTTCATCTTCTGATTCCTTTACTTCCTCATAGGTGTCACTACAGTTAATTTAAAGCTAACTGATTAGGAGCACTGACCTCTTTTGTGACCTCAGGAACCCACTTACTCCCAGCAAAGACAAACCCCATGTGCTTTCTACAATTCAATGAAAAGAAAAACAAACCTTGAAGATAACATCTACTCAAAACAAAATCAGAAACTAAAAGATATGTCTGAAAAGGATAGAGAACACAGAAATTCCATTGTTTGTTCCAAATTGAAAAAATATGGAAAAACAGGCCTAACCTGTGAACATAGCATGGTTGGTTGCTGCAGTTATATACATTGCCATGCAGCTGCAATGTACACATTACATGCAGGCCTACAGCAGCATGCCCTGGACCTGAAGGCACTGCTCACTAGAGCTCATACATTTTACAGTTTGCTTTCAAAATTTTTCATTAAATACAAATAAACCAATGCAATTTGAATAATTTTGTGGAAATTTAGATATAGCAAAACAAAATGTTGAGGAACATTTGGGATATCAACTCAACCAAAGCCTTTCAGGACTTGAAAAGCTTTTTACCTCTAAAGCTAAAGGCAGCTTGAATCTCTGTGAATTTTTCCATCCGAAGGATCTGTTGTCTTGTGGAAGCTAGTGGTTAGAAACTTGAAAAGTAACTCTCTTCTGGAGCTATGAACAGCTGTCCATTAGGGCACAGACTGGAGCTGTCCTACCTTAAGCTGGAACTTTTATTTTCAAGGCCTGGCCTTTTCCAGTGAATTTATGGTGTGTTTTTCTATTCAATTTGCCAGGTGACCTGAAATGCCTCCGAAGAACTCTCAACTTCGTATTAAGCTTCGCTCAAAAACAAGAGCAGCAGCTGAGAAGGAAGCAGCACGTAACTGTACCAGTGCTCCTAAGAGGAAAAAGCCCATGTCTGCAGCTGAACACAAACCTCAACAAAGGCTGAGGGAGTCAATGAAACAAACAGAAGAGGAAAGATTGCAAAAGCAGATGAAAGAAGCTGAAAGAATTCAGGCCATAAGGAGTAAGCAATGCAAAACAGAAGATGGTCATGCTGAGCTAAGTGCTCAGTACAGCACCTGGAATAAAAACAAACGAAGTAAGCTCATCTCGAGAGAAAAAAAGCAGGCTCTTCTAAAAAAAAAAAAAAAAAAAGATTATAATAGAAAAAGGAAACAGAAGGAAGCAAAAGCACAGCAGGACTCAGGTGTTTCCAAGAGTGGAGCTACCAGAAATCCTTCCAAGCAGATCAAAGTGGAACGGACAGTGTTAATCATGAACTCATCCCATGCTCTAGTAGTAGTGAATTAGCTAGCATGACTGTTCCTGAAGTGTCCAATGTCAAGTCCTTAACAGAATACTTTTGACAACTTGGAAAGTATTCCCTCCAGGGACAGACTCATGGATTCTGGTCAACCTGAATCAATTCCTAACACTGCACAGGGACACCATTGCAGGCCCTATTGCAGGCTCCAACACCTCTGCAGTCCCCAGCGGTGACACCACTACAGTCCATGGCACCAACACCTCAGTCCTCTCCAGCACCATCAACAGAAAAGGTTTCACCAAGGTCGTCAGAACATTGCATTAATCAAGGGATTCTTGCTGCAGCCTCAAAACTCACTTCGCAGTCTAAAGCTAAGACTCTTAGTACATTACTGACTAATGCTTCCCCAAAAACATCCATGTATTTGAAAGAATGATGTATTGCTGTTGTAGGCCCTCAGGATTCGAACTCGGAGAAAGTTGTGTGCAATTCACAAAATGCTTTCCGATCCCTTGGTAAAAATGATGTTTCAAATCTTGTTAAAACTACCTTTCTCCAGGGTGCAGCTGGAGAAAACATATCCCAGCGATATTCAGCTGGAACATTTGGAGTTAGCAGGACGAAAGCTCTTGCTGGCCCTGCGATGGCCTGGCGAGCTGTCCAGGGAGTACCCCGCCCTCGCCCAGAGTCGGCTGAGATGGGCGCCAGCCTCCCCGCGACCCTAATTAGGAATAAGTGGTTCAGATAATGAATGAATGAATAAAAAGCTCTTGCTGCAATTACTGCAAGATGTGCAGCAGAGATAATATGGGGCATGTCACTGAAACAAGCTCCTCATTCAAGCAGAATATCAATTGAATTCAGAAGCAGTGTCTTAGATTTCTACTATAGGCCTGATATTTCACAAGAGCTTCCTGGAAAGCGTGAGTAAATTCAATTGAAAAATATTGTAAATGGTGAGATTGAGCACATATCAAAGAGAATTCTGGAGGTTACTCTCACAGAGGCCTTTAGAAGCTATAAAGAGTTGTTCCCAAAACAAAAGATTGGTCAAAGGTCATTTGAAATGCCATGCACCCATGATGTGGAGTTCACAGAAGCTAGAAAAAGGGTATTCTGTTGTTGCCCATATCATACCAATTTAGAATTCATGCTAAAGGCTTTAAACCAAATAGCTGTCAATGCTGGGGGAATGTATTCAACCATGCTCATGCATTGGTAAATGCCAAACAGTGTGACATGAACATGCCTTGCATCGTGAGGGAATGTGATGAGTGTGGGACTAAGTGTCGTGACCACTGTCTTTCACAGCTTAAGGGCCGCAGATTGTGTGACAGAAAAAATGGTTGTGGTAGCTGCCCAATCGCATGGCAGACAAATAAAAATATCTCAAGACCTTGGTGTGACCAGAAAAAATCTCTTGTCACCCAACAGTGGACAGCTGATAAATTTTTGGGTATCCTCATGGAACAACTTGAGTCATTTGCCTTGCACAGGTTCATCAATACAGAAGTGCAGCAAAAAACCTAAAGCCTAGTGAGATTCTTATGATCATGGACTACTCTGAGAATTATCCGTTCCATAAGAGGTTCAATCATTTCACTGGGTATCAGTTCAAGCCACTATGTGGTAGTTCTCACCAGGCATGCTGTGCTTTCAGCTGATGGTTTTCAGGGAGCTACTGACCATCATCGTCTGGTAGATAAACACCACATCTTTATATCAAATGACAATCAGCATGATGCTCACATGGTGCAACATTGTAAAACTCTGCTTCTCAACCAAATGCCTTTCCGATCTTGGATAATTTAATTTTGTGATGGGGCAGCCTCCCAATTTAAATCTATCAGGGCCTTGGCATATCTAGCAAAGAGTGAAATGAGGCATGATGGCATCCCAACAGTTTGATTATGGTGGGAGACTTCACATGGTAAAAATAAAGCTGATAGAGCAGGAGGTGTAGTGAAGAATGCAGCTTCATCAGCTGTCCTGAAAAGAGAAGAGATGATTTGAAATCCAGAATTCTTCTCTTTCTGTTCTGAGCACCTCACTGTCATTGGCAAGTTTTCAACCTATTCCTCCTGTCAAACACCGGCAAAAACTGTCAAGCGACAATTCCATTATGTCAAGGAGGGGGAGGTGGACAGAACACAGGACATCTCAGTGTTAAGAACTGTCAAGGGTAAAAGGGGCTTACATCAAGCACAGTCCAAAGGCAACCCAATTATAATTGAAGTACGCAGACGGGGTTGTGCCTGTGAATTTTGTCTAGATTCAGAACCAATGAACTGCAACAATGCAAACTTGGTTGACCCCTTCTCAAACTTGCAAACAGGGCAGTGTGTTGGTGTAGCTGGTGACGAGCAATATGATGATGACAATGATTACCCTGAGAAGGAAATAACACAGAGCAATCTTCAGTGTCCAGAACTTATCACAGCTGGCAGCATTGCAGCTGTGAGGTCTGACGAGGAGTTCACACCATATTATCTTGTCAAGGTGACAAAACATCCTTACAACAGCAGTCACTGACCAGTACCAGTACAGGTTCAAGCCAGGATGTACTGTCGTTGTAGGTCACTGGTGCTAAACAAGATTTTCTTTACTATATTGCTAGTAAGGAAGTCATCATTATTGTAATGTGCTTGCTCCCAACAGTCTGTCCCCCACTTGAGCAGAAGGGGAAAAGGGAAGTGCATGGCTCCTTGAAGGATGTGTACAAAATTAGCCTCGCAGCTCATGAAGAGCTTTTAAGTTTTCTGGTCTGAGCCATGGTATACCATGTTTACATGAAAGTTAAAATACCTCTAAGACATGTAAGATGTGCATATGAACTTCAGCATTCTTTCACTTACATGACTGAACATTTTTATTAGCCAGAAGGTGTGGATATTGACATATCCGACTGTACGTCACATTCTGTTCATTAGGTATGAAGGTCTTAGAACCATCAGTTGGTTAAAATATATGGGAATAAGCAATTCTCTCATTATTATAGAACTGGATGCTTCATAAAAAACTGCTACATATGGTTCCTGCTGTTCATGTTGTGTTTGTCAGGCTTGATTTGTTTGAAATTTGGACATTCAGTTTTCTAGTTTCTGCAGAGAAAACCTCAACTGCAGTGATTAGATAACATGTAATACCTGTTATGTTAGTGTTTCCAGCCAAAAAGGCATTCAGGATAATTTCCAGGTTACAAAGTCATTATTTTTGGATTTTCCGACTGTACTTCACATTTTTCAGTTTAGAGTATGGGTAAAAAAAAGCCAATCTGGTGACAAACTGTAAGCTTCCTTGGGGGAGTGGCTCATAGCTGTGTTGGCAGAGTTTTCTTTTTAAAGAGAAGAAATAAGCCTTTTTTCATTAAGAATCATCCATTTTTCAAACTTCACGTATAAACAAGCTACTAATGAAGCTTTCTCACATTGCTGACAACCCCACCTAATGATTTGGTAATCATTAACATTGTTTTGAAGTTCTAGTTTAATCTCCATTGAGCATTATTATAACCCAAGCTTCCACTGTTTCGGCCTCATCTTTTAAATATAGTGGGCTGCATACATTTTTTCGAGCCAGATTAAGCTCTGAAATCGGTGTTTATGTTAACTTCAGAACATGTATTTTAAGGTTGAATAAACTTTAAATTGACTGAATGAAGTTGATTTTTTGACTCCAGTAGGACGAAGTGGTCCACACTTAGCTGCTACATATAAGGTGTCTGTTAGCTCCATGTCTGTGTCTTTAACAGATTTTTAACACAGGCTGCTCTGTTTAAGTTTAATGAACAAAATATCACACTGTTGATAATCTGTTTTGGTGAGAGAATGAGTGTGTGTAGCTGCAATTATCCAGATGCTTTACAGATGTAATCTAGTGTAAAATAAACGCACTGACCCATGGTAAAGGTTGCAGGACTTCACACACGTCCTCCCACGACTGTAGTATCTACAGGATACACACTGATCAGGACCGGGACCCCAACATCCTGCTTCTGAGCACAGCGGATCACACACACGCTGCTCTGTAACTATAAAACACACACACACACACAAACACACACACACACACACACACACACACACACACACACACACACACACACACACACACACACACTCTCTCTATTGATCACTGGTCCATGTGGCTAAGCAGCTAATGAGCGAGGCGGCTAACAAGGGCAATCAATTCTTCTCACCACAGAGCCATTAGTGCACTCTTGACATCAAACCCGGCACAGTTTAGCCCCTATGAAGGATTTCACGTGTTTTACATACTGTATGGATAGTCATCTATTTTTATTGCATTCTCTGCAGTAAATTGTCCATTTAAACGTGTCGATAAATCTGATGTCGGTTGTGGTCCACTCACCGCACTGCTGTGTCTCCTTGTTGTTGTTCAGCAGCGCTCTCTGACTGCTGGAGCGGAAAAATCCGGTCCAGTTCAGAGTATGATAAAAACACAACTGGCTGTTGTTGCTGATGTACACATTTCCTGCGCTGATCTCCTGCAAAGACTGGAAGCTCAGGGATGTGATCCAGCGTTGCTTCAGGATCAGCAAAGAGACACCACTGAAAGAAAACCAACATCGACACCATTGATGACTTTACTCTATTTATGGATTAGTCAGTTAGTCAGTGTTAATCAACACAAAAGCAAAAACACTGATTCTGATTCATACATTCTTTCGTGCTCACCTGTAAAGCGTTCTTCCTCCAATAATGCTGAGGTTGGAAAACACGCTGAAGTCCGTCATGTTCTCCGGCCACGACTGGATGTTCAAAAAACCTACAAAATCAAAAATATTTACTAAACAACAAGCTTGATATTTAACAGGGACATTTTCCTCCTTATACACAGTGTCATTTTTCTAACTTTTTCACCAACAACACAAAAATACACACTGATAAGGAAATGAGAAATACATATTAAAAAAATAAATAAACAAAGAAAGCACAAGGTTTTATTATTAACCAGGAGGCCTGCAACAGTCATCAGATGTTTAAATAATGAGGGTTCAGTGCGAGAAGCACCATTACTTTTTACTCTTTATGCTACGGTTTTCATTATAAGAATGCTTCACTCCATTAGCCACACAACACAGAGGCATGAGTTTAATATGATGGAATATGGAGCAAGAGCTATAACAGTTCAATTAAATTCTAACAAACTGATAAATACTGTTACACCCACATCACCATCCCCAGTACATTCAAATTAATAATAAGAATTATTGTGAAGATACCATTTTAAAAGCGTCGCATTACATAGAGGGCTGTGAAAAAGTCGTTTTCCCTTTCTGATTTCGTTTATTTTTGTTTATTCATAAAATTGTATAATTTTTCTCATCTGCAGACAAAGTTTATTACATAATTTACAAGAATTACATATTCCACAAAAAAATAAATAAATAAATAAATAATTGAAAATAATATTAGTCAGTGGAAAAAGTAAGTACACCCTTGGATTCAGAAGCTAGCATTGCCACCTTTATTAGAAATAACTTCTTGTATGTGTTCTGTACTCTTTTATTGTAAAATTATTACCCATTTTAGCCCCAGCATTCAAACTTTCAACCCCAACTTTGAGTCTGCCATTACTTAACTTCTTAATGTTCTTCTTTTTTAGCCATACCTCAGTGTATTCACATCTTTATTTTCAAAAGGCCACATTTGGTGCTATTTCAGCTTTCAGAAAGATGGTTTCACATTATCTGTAAGCACTCTTTGACATCATGTAAAATTCATAGTTGAATCAACAAGTGCAAATTGCCAAATCCTTGAGGTAGCAAATCAAGCACGAACCATAACATTCCCACCACCATGCGTCACATTTGTTATGAGGTTCTTCTCCTTTAAACATGTGTACAGCTTTAATCCATACTTCTCCCAAGCATTCATGCTTTTTGGCAAACTGTAATCTTACTCAGGTGTTATTCTGACTCTTGGAGTGTGCATTTTCACAACAACAGTTGTAAGATTAACCTCATTTCCTTAAATAACTTGCCAGACTCTCTCACTCACTTGCTTACCCATTTGGCGAACTGCTTAATCCTTCTGTAGACGTGGGTAGGCTTAGCTGACATTGGGCGAAGGCAGAGAACACCCTAAACAGCTTGCTAGACAATTGCAGGGCCAACACACGCACAACCATTCACACTCACACCTAGGGGCAATTTGGAACAGCCAATTAGCCTGATATGCATGTGTTTGGAAGGAAACCAGAGTACCTGGAGAAAACCCACACAGGTATATGGAGAGAATGCAAACTCCACACAACAATGCCGATGGCCTGGACTCGAACCACGGACCTTTCAACTGTGAGGCAGACATGCTAGCCACTACACCGCCATTCTACCCAGGTACTAATCAATGGTGTTTAATTTGGAACATTTGATTCTAATTTTGTTGACTTGAAGATGTGGTAAAGGTAAGGATGTATTTACTTTTTCTATGTAACTGATCAATTTTTTTTTCCTATTTGCTTGTTTTTCCTAAATTATAATTATCTGTATCAAAGAGTGTAAAACGTATGATGGCAAATACTGTAAATCCAGTGGAAATCAAAAGTAGTGCACAAAAAGTGTGACCTGCTGAACCTCTGCCTTCCCAAAACATATTTTAAATATAAAGATGGTTTCTACTAACAAAAACATGGATGTGCCATGGGTTCTCCAGTATCACCCATTGTTGTAAACCTCTACATGGAGGAAGTGAAAAGCAGACCCCTCAACTCCTACGAGGGAACAACACCGAGCCATTGATTTAGATATGCGGATGACTCATGGGTGAAAATCCAAACGCAGGAAGTGGAGGACTTCACCGAGCACATTAACTCAGAGAACAGCAACATTAAGTTCACCAGAGAAGATGCACACAACAACAACAAGTTACCTTTTTTGGACTGTGCTGTACACCTGGAGGAGGATGGAAGTCTCAGCACTGAAGTCTACAGGAAACCAACACACTGACCAGTACCTGCTTTTTGATTCACACCACCCACTGGAACACAAACTGTCTGTCATCAGAACTCTGCATCACCAGGCTGAAACTATTCTCACCAAGACGAAGGAAAAAGAAAAAAGAACAAAAACATGTCAAGAAGGCTCCGCAAACCTGCGGATATCCAAACTGGGCTTTTGTCAAATCAGCAAAGAAATCCAGAAGTAAAAACAAGGCATCCAACAGAGAGGAGAAGAAGAGCAGGGACAAAAATGTTGACATTCCATATGTGGCAGGAGTGTCTGAGAAATTTTAAAGGAATTTATCTAACCATGTAATTCCAGTAAATTTCAAACCCAACACCACCCTCAGACAAAAAACTGGTTTACCCCAAGAACAAAATTTCCAAAGAGAAGCTGAGCAGTGTTGTGTACTACAGTCTAGTGCAGCGATGAGTGCTCAGACCGGTACAGAGGAGAAACTAAACAACAACTGCACAAACAGACGGCGGAACAAAGGAAAGCCACCTCTTCAGGTCGAGACTCAGCAGTCCACGTACATCTCAAGGACAAGGGACACTCATTTGAGGACAGCAATGTACAGATTCTGGACAGGTAAGAGAGATGTTTTGAAAGAAGAGTAAAAGAAGCCATCTCTGTGAAGAAGGAAAAACCAACATTAAACCGAGAGGACGGTTCTGGATCTCCTTCCCAAAAGGTTTCGCTCCACTTCACACATTGATTCAGGCGAACAAAACACACCATATGCAGACCAGGTAAACAACCCTAGTGGACAAAAGAAATTAACGAGTAGTGGAATGGATGTGGGTTTTTTCCTCTATATAAGGCTGGAACTTTCCACCAGACTTTCTAACTGATGAAGATTTTTGGATTAAAAGCGAAATGTCTTAAAAAAAAAAATAATAATAATAATAATAAAAAAAATAAAATAATAAAAAAATAAGTCCAGTTGCCTCGACTCAAGCTTTTTAGGATTACCATGTCCTGGATGAATGAGAATTTACACCAACACAGATCCTCACCTTTTTTTTTCTCTTCAATCACTACCAAATGTGACCCAGTCTGGCAAAATGAGTCACAGTGACCAAAAATTCAAAATTGAGTTAGCCATACCATTCTAAAGCTTAGAATCTCCTCTTTTAAATGGTA
>JAQMYF010000009.1:3190363-3203310 GCA_030014195.1 Neosilurus mollespiculum
ATATATATATATATATATATATATATATATATACTGAGCGTGAGGTCAGTACAGGGAAATTCCAGACCAAGGCTTTACTGTATTTAACAATCTTTCTTTTTTTCCTATTTTTTCTTTTTATTTATTTATTTATTGATTGATTGATTGATTGATTGATTAATTGATTGATTGGAAACACACAACCAAAATGCTGTTTGCATCAGTGACACAACTGTGCTTGCTTTCTCAACCTTATAGTGATAGTGACAGCTTATGATTAACACTCAAGACACTCTCAAACGGCAACTGAAAAACTAAAAAATAAAATGCAATGTTTAAGTGAATGTTAGTGAGAGGCAGAGAGGATCCATGTTATTACAATTACCTCCATTCTCTAATAATGAGTGCTAATTACGCTAATCTTGGCTCCACAGCACCCGTGCAGTGCTGCTTCCAATTTATTTATTACAGTGAGTTGTGGGATAACGAGGCAGCATCATTACATCACATCACATCACATTATAGCACTTGTCTTTCTAAGGTAACAAAACATGTAAACACCTTATTTCCCCAAAACAGATTTAAAACTGGGTTTAATCATTGTTGAGGTAACCTTTTCTTTATGAAGGGAAAAACAATGCTTGGAGCTGTGTTTTTTAGCTGATATAACATAAGTTATAATTTGTTCTGAGGGTGTTTCACAGCATTATTTTAATGGAACTATGCATGGATAAGAAGTGCAAGTAGTTCTTTATTTAAACAATTGAATGCGTTCCTATTTTATAACATCAGAGAGGTTCTCACTTGTCAGAAACTTGAGAAAGTGAATAAAAAGAAGAGGTTTGAGTTCTCTCTCTCTCTTGTTGCTGTTTCAAACCTGTGCACCCCTGTGATAAACACTGTCACTAACCCATCCCTCTCTTTGAACCATTTGGCTGTCAGTCATCTGTATGTGAGAGGCAGGGAGCTGTGTGTGTGCGTGCGTGTGTGTGTGTGTGTGTGTGTGTGTGTGTGTGCGCGTGTGTGTGCATGGTTATCGGTTTATTTTCCCTAGCTCTCTCTGTAAGGCTTCTGAACTCACAACACTTTGCTCAGGCATTCCCCAAGAGGCCTGCATAAATAAGTGTTTTGATGCAGTGTGTTCTAATGACACTGGTGCGTTTCAGCTGTTGGTCTGCCTCACCTTGAGAAAGTTGAGGTTGCGGTTCCGCTCGATGCTGGTGATCTCCAGGTTTCCCATCACCACCTCACAGTTTTCATAAAACTTGTGCAGAGTGTGGTAGTGCTCCTCCAGATCTGACAGGGTGCTGAGCTTGTTATCCGTGCCCTCGCACACTGCAAAACATAGAAAAAGAGCAGTACATGCATTAAACTACTGTACACCCAGACTGCTAAACAGGTGTGTGCATAAAGGCCATATAATCCTAACAGGTGACTATATTAGGACTCTATTAACTTGCAATTAGGGCTGGGCGGTATGGCCTTAAAATAATACCTTCAATATTTGTCAACCTGCACCTGATTTACAACTTTGATTTTATAAAAAAAAACAAAAAATAAGCACAGACATTATTTAAGTAAGTTTTAACAATAGGGCGGCACAGTGGCATAATGGTCTGTCACAAAGCAAGAAAGTTGTGTGTTTCATGAGTTTGCACGTTCTTCACATGCTTGTCTGCGTTTCCTCCGGGTACTCTGGTTTTCTCACATATACAAAGATATGCACATCAGGCTAATAGACTGCAGTGAATCTCGATTTTTTTTAACACATTATCCCAAACCAAAAATATCAAATTAATAGATGAAATATATTTTTTCGGTTATGCAGTATAGTAATGGCACTCATTATAGCAATAGACAAGTTAGGAAGCTAACAAACAGTTAACTTACTGGAATTGTGTATTTCAGCTAAGGGTAAAGGTTTATCTACTTACCTTTAGATGTTTCTTTAAATTAGATGTGGAGTGACTGAATGATGACAACTATTTGTCATCTTTTTTTTTTTTTACAACTAGAAGGCATAACATGTACTGTACTGTGATGTTGTTACCTTTTATAAGTTAAACACAAAATTATGGTGTAAGTTCCACGAGGTGTAAGCACCTCAACAGTAGCCATTGTAACGAATGATTCAGTGACACTGCAAACACTTCTTCGGGTTCAACAATTATTCAGATTTAAGAAGTGTAAAAGTTTTACAAAGACATGTCTTTACTATAAGCAGTGACATAATGTTGTATGCATTTACTTGTTATGGCCATTTTAACCAGACACAAGCCATCTGGAGACGTTTGTAAATTCCAAGGTGCTGCTTTAAAAGACTTTGCGCGCACTCGCAAACAACAATCACTTTTTGGTGGACAACCATTTATGGCACAACACCGGCCATCTGATGCTGTCCAAATAGAAAAAAATGTGTTTGTATTGTGGTTCCCGAATGGCACATTGACAAAGTGCGTTACAATCAACCGGAAAATTGAATCTAGGTTGATGCCACAGCCATCGGCGACCGGGAGCCTATGGGAGCTAATTGGCCGAGCTCTCATCCATCACATCTGTGAGTTAAGTTGTACAAAAAGGGCTGAATATTGTTTTTCATGTGTGTTAGGGCACCTACAAATGCACATTTGTAGCATCTTAAAAAGGCACCATCACATGTCACAGAGGAGGCATGTGCATGCTTACGCCCGTCCCTAGTTGGTGGTGGTCATATGTGATGGAGAATCAACATGTGACGGGTCAGGAATTGTATACGACTAAAATTATTAGAGCAAAAAGCGGGGAAATAAAAAAAAGTGTTAGTTTGTAGTGGATCCTGAATTAAATCATTTTGAAATGTGACCTGTTACTCCCCAAGCCTGCTTGTAACTATGTCCATTAAGGATGTTATGTTTTACCCTCCAATTTGTGTTTGTTGTTAGCAGAATTGCATTAAAAAGTTATTTGCAGTTTTTATAAATGAAATTTATACCAGAGTTGGGGCTTCAAACAAAATGGACTCTAGAGTAGATTATGGATCTGGGAATTTTTAAAGGATTCTTTACCATTGTAAGTTTTGTGATATTTTGGTTCATATGGGGGATTTTACAGCTTGGCGAAGATTTATACTCTCTGAATGCTCTTGTTAAACCACACAATCAAGCATCCCTCTCTACACCTATAACGTACATCTCTTTGTTTATCTGGACACAATCATGTGTTCCATCAGTTGCACTCAGCCAACAGCCTTCCAAGAGCATCCCTTGTTATACATGTGTCAAGTTTTCCAATACACTGGTTCACTAGGGATACCACTGTCCACAGCCCTATCATGGCATGCCACTCTCCTCCCCATGGACATTAGTGCCATTTCCAGGAAATCTGCATCACCGCTATAGTACATGGGAATTTTTATACGGTATACAAGGATAACACCACACATTTGAGTGAAGCAAATTTAGAGATGGCATTTGAGCACCCTCCTGAATCATGAGTTTCACTGTGGTCAAGGTTATCTACATGTCAATCATTACCCCTGATGGTTAGGTGGGACAGTGGAACGCTAGTTCAGTATGTAACACGGAGTCAATATAAAAAATGGATATCTGCCAGGGTCCCTGCCGCCTAAAACTTGAAATTCTACTCCAACAATCACAGATAGCTGTTGATGATGGTACTTTATGGAAACATGCAACATCATGTGGCCACCATGTGACCTTATGATAAGGTCTTCAAATGCATGTGCACAAGAAAAAGAAAGTATTCAGGTTTAATGTACTGCCTCAGATATGAGGACCAAACTACAACTAGCACTTTGTAATGTGAGCCAGTGTAATTTTTAGACATTTTAGTTATTTGAATGCCACTTGGTCTTCATGATGGGGTAGTGGAGTACATTCCTCGGCACATCAAGAAGAGCCTGGATTTGTTCTGAGCTCAGTGAGGGCATTTCTGTGTGGAGTTCTCCCTTTCTGGGAGGCTGGGTGTATCAGTTTCCTTCCACAGTCAAAAGACATGCATATTAGGCTTACTGGCTCTTTCAAATTGCCTCTAGGTAAGTGTGGGCTCAATGGACCAGCCCTGCAGTGGACTTCCAAGCTTTTCACGGTGTACCCTGCCTTCACCTAAAGTCAGCTGACCCCCCACAACCCCAGTAGGATTAAGCGGTTTAATGAATGAATGCAGTTTTGGAAATTACTTAATAGAATAGCACACTAGAATTATAATTGGAGTACTTTGTAACGGGAGATTTGGGATACCAATTTTGTAGTGGGAGTTTTGTTATGTAAGGTTTAGAATGGGAAAGTCAGAATGAAAGAGTTTTATCATGCCCATTTTGGGATGCAGGTCTGGGAGTGGGAATTTTGGTCATTACCTGCAGGGTCAGTTAATACTACCTGTCAACCAATTAATCAGGCTGATTAATGACCTTTTGAAATAACTGGCATCGGCCGCTGCCTGTGCTCATGAGGCCAATTAAACAGAAAACAAAGTCTCTGCATATCTGACTCAGCCATATAAAATCCCTCCAAACTTCCATAATCTAACTTGGTGTCCCAACCAGAGAGAATACAACCAACTACTTTCGGTAGTCTGTATTTATACCCTGCCTGCTAAGCTTGGATTAGAGGAAATGACAGCAACGGTGTGATTCTATGTAAGAAATGTGGGAATAAAGCAGTGCTGGCCATTATTGAACTGTATTAAATACTGTATTGTATTTCCTTCCATAGAGAGAAAAAGTAGTAGAAAGAATAGACTGGGTGTTTAGAAGGTGTGTGAAGAACACAGTTGACTTAACCCACAATGCATTGTCTTAAAATTAGCTTGAAATAACTGATGTCACATGTATACCCTTCAAACATTTTCTTTGTTCAAAACACTTCAAAATCACTTGAAACTTGAAACTTGATAACACTTCAAAAAAATAAATACATGAATAAAACAGAAGCAGTGTATAAAGCTATGCTGGTGGAATGTCCCAGGGTAGTAGCACCCTTTCCTGCGATATGGGTAGGTCAAAAAAGAGAAAAAGTGACAAAGAAACAGAGACAGAGGGACAATTCTGGCCTCTGGCGGAGTTAACTATCCTATTACATGAAACATTCCACAAAAAAAAAATAAAGATTACAAAAACAAAATATAAGATTATTAGGGCTATTTCTAAACATATTGTAAGATTTTTAAGATGATATTTTCTTTAAGAATGACAGCATCTGCATCGGCTGTTGAAAAATCTATATCAGTTAACCAGTAGTGTAAACTGTAAAATATTAAGAACTGAGAACAAGGGCAAAGATAATAATCATAGGCCCACCAGAGTATCAACACTACAAGGCAATAAATCCAGTTCTTTATTATCTGAAATGTGATATGGTAGCGCTGTGGACAGGGTACTAAAAGAATCAGAAATCAATAGAGCTTGCACTGATTTAAAAGAAGCAACAACAACATTAAATTTTTACTTTTAGAATTCACTGAGTTATTTCACAGACCGGCAATTTGCATTTTTGGTCTGCTCAGACATCGCGTCAGTATGTGCTTCTGCCATATCCATCCTGGATAAGCACTGGCTGTAAACACCCTTAGGTCATTTATCAGATTTCTGTTTGGACTCTTAATAGCTCCACTCTCAGGAGGCTTAAATGCCAGTGGACAAGATTTAATGCCACAGTGGCTCAGACCATGACTGATTACAATGAGTGTAAAAAGCTCTATTGTTTTTATTCTCTCGAAGGTATTTTTGGGTAAAATACTTTTCTGTAAGGAAGATTTATGAAATAAAGGGGAAAAAAAGAGAAAAAAAACAGTTTTAGATTAATGTATAGTCTTTGAATTTATCAGCAATAAATATGAGCCATTACACCTCTAAATTTGCCTCAAATATATTTTGTTTGCACAATTCATAATTTTCATCAATGTTTACACAAAATTAGTGTATTGGCTTTATTTGTACACCAAAGATATGATAATTTATGTATATATATATATATATATATATATATATATATATATATATATATATATATATATATGCATAACATCTGAATAACAAATGTTTTAGCAAGGTAGAACACCACTGTAGACGTTTGGGCATCTAATTTGCTCATATTTGAGGTCATTTAATAGACAGACTTATTTCAGCTTTAATTGTCTCCATTATATGTTTTACTCTTGGTTTGTGTGTTTGTTTGTCAGCAGGTTTGCTCAAAAAGATATGTGCAGATTTCTATGATTTTTTTTTTTTTTTTTTTTTTTTTACCAGAAACAAGGTTTTGGACAAGGAAGACTCAGAGAAATAAGATTTTTTGGAGATGATCCGGTTCAAATTTTGAATTCAGAATTTCTTTTAAATTCTTTTTAAAGCATTCTTTTACATAAGGTGATAGGATGATTTTTTCTGAAACTGTCATACTACAGATGGGCTGTTCAGGGTGTACTCTGCCCTCGCCCAGAGCTGGCTGAGATGCCTCCCCGCGACCCTAATTAGGATTAAGCTATTCAGAAAATGAATGAATGAATGAATGAATGAATGTTATACTACAGCAGGTCCAGCAGAGGCTGTGTACTTTGTTATTGTTTTAAAAAGGCTACATGTGGATTTTCATAAAATTTCTACCAGACAAGGAATACTCAGTAAGATTTTAAAGATAATGTGGAAGAAATTCTGGATCCAGGAATTTTGCAACATATGGGGGATTGCTGGGCTTGGCTGAGGTTTGCACTCTTCAATTTGACCATCTTTCTAAACAGTCTGCAAGATTCCAGAACAAGGAAGATAGAAAGATTATACCACAAGAAGCTTGTATCTAAAATTATACCCCAAGGGTTTTAAGTTTAAGCAATCAAAAGCTACTTATGACTCTTGACTCATTTTAAATATTATATTATAAATAAAAGCAGAAATAAATCTCTTTCTGCTATCATTCTGAATTTGATTAGATAACCTAACTGACTTAACTCAAGAGGCGAATGATAATGGGAAATAGGTACATTTAAGGGAAAAAAAACTCAAATTCAAAGTTGAGTTTGAATGTCTTTAGCCTCGGTTTATGTAAACCTTTGGCCTCCGCAGTACTTTTTGATGAATACAGATGACATTTAAAAATCAGATGCTCCTCTGTCCTGTTCCCTGCCCTATGAAATTAATATAAATGTCAGATATTTTACAGGCTTCCAGTGCATTTTGGTGAAAGCGGTGATAAAACTAAAATGTCATCTCCTCTATACAAACAGTAAACAGAGGCTATAACAATTCAGAAGCAAACCTCACCAAGAACCCATTTACAGTGTGGATAGATTTTCTTGAAAGGACTCCACTACAGTGAAAAACACGGTGTTTTTCCACTTGGACTATACTGCACTCTAAAGGGAAGTATTCCATGCAATAATGGTGAGCAATAATCATTCATGCTTGGTCTGAAGATTCGACCCTCAGAATCCGCCTCTGCCCTCTCTGCCCATGTTGACTCTGGCGCCACTGGAAACATCATTGACACCAACACCAACACATTTCAAAACATTTTTACCACCCTCACTCTCTGCATCTATGTATCTCCTTTGCCCATTACCTTGCAAACTCAAGAAGATTTCTCACCCTGCTCCTTGGCTCTCAGATGTGCTGCGAAGCATGAAGCAGAAAGAAAGTGGTAGAAATCACAACTCAAAACAGGTCCATCTTCTTACCATGATCTCGTAATGAACATTCTCATCTGATGTGACTTCTGCTAAGACAGCCTTCTACAAGAAAAAGTTGAATGTTGCGGCACAAGAGCCACACAAACATCTTTTCACCTTTACTCAACCCACCAGCTCCTTCTGCCCCAACCTCCTAAACCACTGAAGACTTTGACAACTTATTTGATGGTAAGATTTAACAAATCAGTTAGACTGCCACAGTTTTCCAATCTCCCAACTGAAGAGACCCTGTAAATCATCGCCTCATGTAATCCTACCACCTGCCCACTGGATACAATCCCTTCCACAATACTCTAAATCATCTCCCAAGGCCTCTCAAGGCTTCTCATTTAACACAACTAAATTCTTGATCATAAAATTTATATAAACAATTGTCTTCCTACAACTTGCAGAACAACCTCCAAAACCCTAATCAGTCTGGCTTCAAAGCAGCACATTCCACAGAGACTGCACTTTTGGCTGATACAGAGAAGCTACTAAGAACTAAGAGCTAACCATGGCAATGGTTGCTCCTTACCTGGAAGATCACTCATATCAGGGTACATAAAGGGAATCCACAACTGCTCCAAGCAGATTCTCCACTGGTTTCCCCAGGGCCCCCAGTACTTGATCTACTTCTATTCTTCCTTTATACTAAGTCTCTTGGTAATGTCATATCCTCAAATGGGTTCTCATACCACTGCTATACAGATGACACTTAACTTACCCTTTTTTTTCCCCCTCAAAAACTGATGTTTCTGTCCAGATCTCTGCATGTCTGGGAAATATTTTAATGTGCTGAAGCTTAATCGCAGAAAATCTGAACAGCTGTTTATCTTAGCTGACTCATCCCCACATCAGGATCTTGTATCCAAACTAGACAATTTATTTATTTCTTCTTCAGTCACCGCACGAAGGTTTAGGGAAACCACGGACAAACGCCTGTATTTCTCCTCTTATATTGATGATCTTTCTTAATCACGTCAATTTTTCCTTTTAAAGATCTGAAGGATTCAAAATTTCTTTCCACTAAGGACACTCAGATACCTGTTCAGTCCCTTGTCATCTTAAGGCTAGACTACTGCAAGTCACTCCTGGCAGGTCTGCATTTGAGCACCATTCAACCTCTGCAACTGATCCAGAATGCAGTGACATGGCTTGTTTGCAAGCTCCCCAAGTTCTTTCACACCACCGTACTGCTACGCTCGCTCCATTGGCTTCCTGTAGCTGCTAAAATTAGATTCAAAACACTAATGCTAGCCTACCTGCACCCTCCTACCTCAACGCATTTATCACACCCCACATTCTCTTCAATCCTCTAGCACTTTTTGCCTGATGGTATACTTAGTCTGTGTCCTAGTGAACCAGTATCAGAATGTATTCACTGAACTCAAACTTAGTGAACTTAAAGCACTTTTGTAATTCATGCTGGAAAAGGGCACCTGCCAATGCTGTAAATGTAAATGTGAATCAAAAACAGAAAAGATTCGCACAATCGGCAGACAGATTCTCACAATCAGCAGAGATCTCCATGCACTAAGTCACACCAATTCCAAGTCAGTGCCTTGCACCATTAGCCATCTTGTTACTCATCAAAGTAACCAATCATCCTGGGGTTCCCTTGGTTGCAACATCATGACACACAGATATCTTGGCAGCAGAGGGAGAAGTGTCGACAGTTTAAGGTATCCATCTAAACCCTTAGCTTTCCCTCTACTGCCAAGATATCTGTGTCATAAAAGACTTGTCACCAACACTGCCTGCTCACTCTGGTGCTCACCTTAGTAGAACGCCCGGACATGACAGCTCCTGTAATCATTCTGGAGGTGTATTGGAAGTTTGCAAAGTTGAAAGCCAGTGCTCTCCTACATCACAGATCCTATTGCTGCATCTTAGACCTTTTTCATCAAGAAGAAAAAAGAGGGGTCTCAGGACATGTATTGACTCTCATGGACTTACAGTAAAGTACCCATATCCTCTGTGACCTGTCTCCTCATTCTGAAACAAGTCCTTCTTTTGCAGAGTTCTCCAAGATTGATCAAGCTAGTGTACGTACTGCATAATGCTATATGAGTTATCTTGAATGAAAAGCATAGTCCAATGCTTCATTAATGTGTTAAGAGACATTATAGTATCACCTGACTTCTAGGCCACAGCGCCTGTTCACACTCACTCACTCAGACATCCTTGAAACCCATCACAGCCGACACTGGACACAGGCAGAGTACAGCCTGAACAGCTCACCAGACCATTGCAGGGTCAACACACACAACAATCACAATCACATTCACACCAAGGGGCAATTTGGAACAGCCAATTAGCCTAATGTGCATTTCTTTGGACTGTGGGAGGAAACCCAAGAACCTGGAGGAAACCCATGCACACACAGTGAGGACATGCAAACGCTGTATAGAAACACCCAGGTCCTTCTTGGCGTGAAGCAGACGTGCTAACCACTATGCCACCGTGCCTGCAGTGTTCACACTCATCACTACATTAAATAATATTCTAGTTTTCATTGTTTTGTTTCACTGTTTTTCACAAATCATACACTTGTTTTTGTAACAGTTATCCCTAACTCTTCAGTTACATATATGCACCAATTATGTTACTTTTTATGTTTTTTGGTTTGTTTGTTCGTTTTTTACTTTGTCTTTACTTCTGCTGATCTTGTACCTTAGCTGATCCTTGCCTGACTCTGACCATGATTTGCACAATTTTTAGGATTTGTCTTTTTGTCTAGAATAAACTCTCCTTTGCTTTTACATCAAACTTAGCCTGCATTTGACATGGATATTCAATATCAGATCAGTGTATAAGTATTGTTTTTTTTTTCTTCTGAAATTGTCAGCAGACTGTCATGATAGAGGTATTTAAGAATCTGAAAAAAACTACAACAATAGAAAGGCATCTGACCGCAGAATAAAAAGCAGCGGTTCACAGTAAGTGAAGCGACCTTGAGGGGAGGACTGTAGTGATATTTCTGTGCAGCACAGCATTTTTATCAGCCAGCAATATAGCCAGCAATAAAGAACTATACAGAACCTGTCTTTTTTTTACATGGTGAACTTCATTTCATTATTTTTTTAAAACCTGTTCCTAAATTTCAAAAGCAGACTTTCATGTAGTAATGTATCCAATTGTGAAGTGGCTATAATCATGTTTGAGAAAAAGGAAAAATCAACCACAATCTCTGCTTCTCTGGCTGTGGAAAATCACAGTGAAACAAATGCTGCACATAGTATGACCCCTGGAGAAGCACTGTGACCACACAAAGTCCAAGTTGTTAGATTTGTTGTAAGAAACTAAGTGAAATCAATGTGTTTTTATGATTGTGTTGGCTGGCCAAACATGCCTGAGAGGATTACAATGGGTGATGACTCCAGTTCTGTCTTAGCCCAGGCTTATTGTGGGAATTTGCAACTGAAAAAACCCCACACTAAATTCTCTCTACCATAGGATGGTGATAGATGGTTTGCAGCTTTACAAATGGACTCAATGTTACTAAATCATGCTATAGTGTAAGAAGTTGTGTGTTTAACCATACAAAGACAACAGTAGGTTATTTTGTAATATTGTGATGTCAGCCATATCATCATGCTCAAAGCAGAATGTTTTCAGTACCATGGACATCTCTGTTAACCAATAAACACGAACCTGAGGCAGAGCGTGATTCAGCCAAACACAGCTGGAATCCACCGATTACACTGAGTCTTCACAGCTGGATGTAGCTCAGAGGAAGATTTTTTTTTTCTTTCAAAGAGAAAAAAGTTTTGTTGCCTTAGAAAACCCTCACTTAGTTCTTCCCACTCCAGTACACTGCAAACTCCTTCAAGACATGAGTGACATGAGGTAAGATCCTGATTTCACTGGAGCATCAGGCTGTTAAAGATGGGCACCAAAACACTTACAATTTCATGCTCCAACTTTTCTGCACTCAATCAGATTCACTTAAAAACCACACGTTTTAACAGCTTAGACAGGAACTGGGGTAAAATCCTGCATCTGGGTTGGGTCTGGATCAGACTTGCAATTTTATTTAGAGTTAAGGAAGCTTTACTGATGGAAATGGCATATCCTTTCTTAAAAGTAAACAAATATTAGCATTTGTAAGTTCATGTATGCTAAAGGTGCAGATGTTTTTCCCTGAGTGTATCACACCTGCCTTGTGACACAAAATGTGCAGGGGTAAAAACAAATCTTCACCAAGTGCACATTATTACTAGAAGTTCTCATAGAGAAGTGGAGTGCTGTGAGGGGCAGTTAATCCAAGTCTATATAGTCCACTTGTATGCGTTTTGTTTATCCTCCCAGGCCCGTTTATTCCTGCATGCACTTACACTCACATCTGGGGCAATTTGGAACAACCTAACATGCATGCCATTGGACTGTTGGAGGAAACCAAAGCACCTTGAAGAAACCCACAAAAGCATGGGGAGAATATGCAAACATCACGAAGAAATGCCCTCAAAACACCAAACATATGGTTCAAATTCAGGACCATCATTCCCTTTTGCCAACAAGTGTGCTAAGATTTACATTTATGCCATTTTGGCTGACAAGTGCAATAAGTGCACTTAGAAACCACAAGAATCATCCTGAGCTCATATGTGAAAAAGATAAAGGTTCAGAACATAATTACTTTTGCGTTTTGTAATATTACAGCTAAAACACTGTGCTTTGTCCATATGTCATGCAGATGAGCTGTGTCCTTTAAAGCCCATCACATTTCTAGTCTGTCTCTGTGAAGCACTGTGAAATCTGTTCCTATAAATCAACTTATGAGTCAAAAACAATCTCTTCACTCGTCTGGTCCCCGATGAAAACAAGAAGACTATTTCTGTGCCTGCAATCTATACAAACATAACAGCTCGTCTTTGAATGTGGATGAGATTCGGGAGCAAAAAGCTGATATAAAAGTGAGAATCCACCCTGAAAAACTTGGATATCAATATTAATAATCAATACACAGGCTTCAAAAATAAAAATATGTGTCAAAAATATTTACTTTAAGTTCTGTGTAGATTTTCACAGACTATAGTGCCCACGATTACCTCTTTGAATTCGCCTCCAAAGTTTCCACAACTGCAATTGATTTCCTGTTAATATGCGTTTTTGCTTTTGTTTTGCTTTTTTATATAAACTCTGAAACCTGTGCATTATCCCTAGTCAAGTCAAGTCAAGTCAGTTTTATTTGTATAGCACTTTTTACAATTGACATTGTCACAAAGCAGTTTTACATAGTAAAATTAAATTAGGGAGGAATCTAAAAATTTTTCTCTACAACCCCCTACACATCCCTAATGAGCAAG
>JAQMYF010000009.1:3214067-3236419 GCA_030014195.1 Neosilurus mollespiculum
TTTTGAGTTATCAAAGGTTTAATGCAATATGTGGGGAGCAGTGGTTACCTTGTCCACAGCCAATCTTGGTGTTTACTACCCCCCCCCCCCCCACACTGCAGTTTATTTCCAAACGTTATGAATTTCAGAGAGAATATCTAAGTTTTTTTTCAATGATATCTGAGTTTATGCTGATATTTGATTTGTAAAGCAGTCATCCCCTGAGAAATATCACAATGTTTCTTTTTTAGAGCAGACATTCCCCCCCCCAATAGATCTGTTTTGATTTAAATAGTAACCATTGTAACCTGTTTCATTAAGTTTCATATTGTAAAGCAAATATTTGTTTTTCCAGTTCAACTATTGACTAAGAGTGATATGCCATGCTTTCCTGAACTCTCAAATCTTGTTTCTAGGACACTGGTTGAATACTTGTGTAATATTGCACTTGAGCCTAACAGGAGAGTTCATATAGATTTAAATAAATAAATTAAATGTACTTTATCAGAGCAAATGTGTAATTTATTTGAAATACTGAAAAATAGGCTTTTTGGTCAACATGAAATATTTAATTAATACAACATTTAATTTAAATTTTAGTCTGCTTATTGGCTATGTTTAGTCAACAGAGAATATTTAATTGACACAACATTCTATTTCAAGTTCAGTCTACATGCAGGGGTAGTCAGAATAACAAAAAAAAGTTGGTTTCCGCAACTTAAATTGGGCCATCTAAAAAGTTGCAACGGGTCACTAGAAAATTTTATGCTGGAGAGGCTTTTTTTTTTTTTACAGTGTATAAAAAAATTATATCAAAGATACTGGAAAAGAGTGAACCAGCTCTCCAACACCGGTGTATTGTTAAAACTAAACTCTAGAACCTCGGACCCATCAAATAAACTGGAAATCCTCTTAAGTTCTTCTTAAAATTAAAAAAAAGCAACATAAAGCTCATTCACTCAGTTTCTGAACCGCAGGGAGGCTGGCACCCATCCCAGCCGACTCTGGGCGAGGGTAGAGTACAGCTGGACAGCTCGCCAGGCCATCATGGGGCAAAAAAAACATAGACAGCTATGCAACCTACTCTTGACAAAAAAACAGCTATGGTTCTTTTATATGCCTCTCACCATAGACAGTGAGAGACATGGCTGGCCTTTGATAACCCAGTTAGCTGCACTCGGGGGACAGCAGTGACATCCTGTTGATAGTGGGGTTTGAACTCTTGTCCTTGGGAATAGTAATCCAGCACCCTATCACAGGGCCACTACAGCCCCGCAACACAAAACTAATTATTAATAAAAAAGACCTAAAGGCCTCCTATCCATTATGCCTGGAGTGCTGAAAATCCTTAAATATTAAACAAGTTGGCTGGAGCTTTTTGCTATTTTAATAAGCACCCAGTTGTTTTATTCTGCTTTGTTTATATAGACTTACTAATGAGGATTTATTTGTCAAGTGAATGTTTCAAAAAGAAGAACACCAGGAGCAGGTTTAGTCCTAAGAAAAATGTAGTTGTTGAAAAGCATTTGAGTGAAATAAGCTTTAAGTTTTGGAATGACACAAAAGCCTGATCACTGGGTCTTGGTTGCAGAATTGAGAGCAACGATTTATTTACCACTGTCAAATATAGGCTGTTAAGTTGGTGGCGGTTTCCTGCACAAGTTCACACACACACACACACACACACACACACACACACACACACACACACACACACACACACACACACACACACACAAATGCACTCTTTTTCCCCAAAGCAATCCTTCAGTCATGCAATGAATAAGAGATGATCCTAAACACTGTGTAAAATCTACACATGTCCATGTCCTAAGGCATTGTGTAAAAAATATAAATAATTTTTTTTTTTTTTTTTAAAGATATGGGATGTAAGAAAAGGAAACACAACCATGTAATGGAGTTTTAGTAATTCCGAATGAAAACAGCTAAGCATGGTTATGCTGATTAGCCGTAGTATTGGAAAATTAACTCATTCTTTTTATGGTTCATCAAACACAAGCTTCCATTTCACACTTATCTCACTTTTTCCCAGCTGGATTCTCTAAAAACGCTTTGCAAGATATCAGCAAGTATCAGGTGGCAAGAACACATTTACTTTAAAAATTACTTTAAACACTCCACACCCCCACCCCAGCCCCTGCACTACTCTGTAGCCTTGTTCAGGTACAAGGTAATCGTCCATCACTTTGAATCTGTGTGGCAAAACACTGAAACTCTCACCTTCCCTCAGCCATAACATTAAAAGTACCTGCCCTAATACTTTGTGCCAGAACCAACACAACTTAAACTCCACAAGACCTTTAAGGGGTGCTGTGGTGTCTGGCACCAAGATTTTAGCAGCAGCTCTGGCCGCACACAACCCTGTTGCAGATTCACTGGTTGACCTTTGTTGAACCACTTTTAGTGGGTACTGACCCCTGCATGCCAGGAACACCACAAAAGACATGTTGTTTTAAAGATGTTGCATCACAACTGGGATCTTATCAAAGTCTCTCAGATCCTTAAGCTTTCACATTTTTTCCTGCTTCCTACACATCAACTTCATGAACTCACAGTTTACTTGCTGGTAGATCATCTGACCCCTTGACCAGTGGAATATAGATGAAATCACTGATATTATTCGCTTCACTTGTAAGTGGTTTTAATGTTAAGGCTGAACACTGTATGCAAATCAGTGTCATCATGCAGGGCCAAAATACACACCCACTTATGTATGTCTTAATTTAGTGTTGATGAACTTTCTAACAAAATATCTTCTTGTAAGTGATAATGACTGACTACAGCTAATAACTTCTCTGTGACTAAGAAAAACAAAACAAAATAAAAAGTCTGACTGATGGTACTCATTGGATTGAATAACACACATTACACTGGGAAAGTCCAAAGAGCTGAGCAAAGTCAGGAATATTACTTTTCCAATTCCAATTCCAATTTTCCATTTTCAAATTACTGTAGAGTCCAAAATCAACAAACTTCACATGAAAATCAACTTCACATGACAGTAATTGGGAGGTGTATCCATTTTGAAAGAAGTGTAAAATCCACAAGATGCCAAATACTGAAAGGCTGCCATCCAAGAAAGAAACCCCTGCCCCAAAAGTAACACCTTCAAGTTTGATTAAAGTTTACAGATGAGTACATGTAGATAAAACCTCTGGGGCAAAGGCTTAAGCTCAAGTAAATTGACAGACTTTAGATACACTGATAGACTGCCCATAAAATTTGAGAATTTGGCCACAATGACCATTGAGCATTTACCTCTAAGAATACGGCACCAGCTTTTAAGCAAGATGGTGGTGGCATCATTCTATAGGACTGTTTTGCTGGTGCAAGTAAATGAAATTATAAAGAGATTAATCTCAGCATAACCTCAAACTATCAGCTAGATGGTTGAAACTTGGATATAACTGCATGCACAAAAAGTACAATGACCCCAAACACACACCAGCTGGTTGTGAAATTAATAAAGCAGGAAATTTTTTTTGGGAAAAAAAAATGACTCCAACCCTATAAAAATATGTGAGCTGTGCATAAAATTTAGGTTCTTGATTAAAATAAAAAAAAAATAAAATAAAATAAACCGCGGCATGGTGGTGTTACACTGGTACCATGAACTGATAGACCCAAATGTAGGACAGACACGACAAGATAAGGTGAAAACAGGAATCCTTTATTAGGAACAAGGCTAACGTGGTACATGAACAGTACTATGAACTGTCGGCTGGATCGTGGTGCGTACAATGCGATACGTCCTCTCTCTATGACGGCACAAGACGATCTGGCACGGGAACAAGGAATAGCGGGCCTTTTATCCTCCGACAGGAATGCGGAACAGGTGGGATAATCAGGGCGGAGCCTGTAATCAGAAAACACACACACGGGAGAGGAGAGAGCAGATCAAACAGACAAACCTGACCTAAGTCCTACGGCGGGACCTCACAGGTGGTGCAGTGGTTAGCACATCCGCCTCACAAAGGCCTGGATTCGATTCCCGAACTCAGGTGTTTCTGTGAGGAGTTTGCATGTTCTCCCCGTTAAAAAGTAGGCTGACTGGCTGTTCCAAATCACCCCTAGGTGGGAGTGAGAATGGTTGTGTGTGTTGGCCCTGCGATGGCCTGGTGAGCTGTCCAGTTGTACCCCCACCTTCACCCAGAATAGGATGGGATGGGCTTCAGCCTCCCTGTGACCTTATAAAGGAGAAAGTGATGCATGAAATTAAATGAAGATGGATTCTGTACAATCATTCCCCCTAAAAAAAGTTTAAAGAGTCATTCTGCCAAACCGCTTTATTATACTAGGGTCGCAGAGGCTGGAGTCTATCTCAGCCAATTCTGTGTGAAGGTGGGGTACACCCTGAACAGCTTGAAATCCATTACACACACACACACACACACACACACACACACGCACACACACACACACACACACAGCCATTCACACTCACACCTAGATACACCAATTATCCTAGTGTACATGTCTTTGGACTGTGGAAGGAAATTGGAGAACCTGGAAGAAAGCCATACAAGCAAACACCACACAGAAACGAGCCCAGGACTCGAACCCAGGACATTCTTTCTGTGAGGTGGATGTGCTAACCACTATACCTTCATGACACAAAGAATGATTGAAGGTGAAACACTGCCATGATATTTCCTTTATGTTTATGTAAACTTGTGAACACAGTCTGATTTTGTATATACCAAGTGACCATAACAAAGGTCAGAGCTGCCCCTGTATATTAAGATTACGTGTATGAAGGACACATGGAATTTTTCAAGTGACAACCGTGCGGACACACCCACCCCCTCTCAATAAGCTCTCTCTGAACAGTGGAGTCTCTCATCCACTTCTAAACAACAGATTCTCCACTTCACCTTGTATCTGACTGAAAGAGCCGCTGCTGAATAGCCTGCTTAAGTAGTATGAGTGTTAAGAGGGAGTGTGCATTATCCTGTGCTTGAAGGCTGATCCTGGATGAGTTCCAACACTCAGCGAGTAAATTACAGCTCTGCTTTCCAGTATTGGTTAATGGAGGAGAGCTGAGAAGTGAGAGCATCCACAGAACAGGGCTAAACTCTTAACTTGTTCCCTCTGCATCACAAATTAAATAGCGTATGAGATGTAACATGTACGAGATGTAAATATGCAAATAATTTTTAAAAAATGCATTTTACATAGTGAAAGAACACCACAAAGCTGTTCTTATGTATCTTCCTAGTATTTCATATAAAAGCTTGAGTTCAGAAAAATATCACTTTCTTATAGTAAAGAACTCTATTGCTTTGGGTCAGTTGGATTTGACCTACACTGTGGAGGCAGTGCAACCTAAAAGTCAATAGTCTGACTCACAGAAGAGGCAGTGAATTTCTCTGTGTTCTTGAATAAAGTAAGTTTCACAGCTGAAGGTGAATATCTTAGTCATCACTCCTCAGAGCCTGAGATCCTCTCAGCAGCTCAGACAAGAGCAATTTAAAGATAACATCTTCACCCTTAAATTAGTCCTGTTCACTACTAACACCACAGGGATGAGAAGCGGGGGAAGGTGCTATTAGATTTAGATTATGTACCGTATTATGCCGTACAAGTCCCTGTGAATGAGTCGTTTCATTGTCTATCTCTCATTTATCACTACAGCTGAAGTCAAAACACACTTTCATCCTTCACTCATTTTCAATCTCTCACGTCTCTGCCTGGTCGACCAAAACAACATCTGCACATTTGAGCAGCTGCTGAGTTTGAAGCTCTATTGCTGGCCCGAATTTGTTCGTTTGTGAAGAAAAATGCTGCATCCGTCACTGGTTTGACTGCCACTGATTTTGACAGACCAGAAACAACAAAGCAGGGAGGAAAAAAAGTGAGTTAAAGGTGAGAAATAAAAGTAAAAGAAAAAAGGAAGAGACCTGTAAAGAGTAGAAACAAAAGGAAAACAGGAAATGGAGAGATGGAAAGAAAAGGCGAAGTGAAATGATCAGGGTAAACAGTCCTCCTGTTCAAACAATTCAAACAGCCTAAAGGTGTTGCTTTTTAGTAAACGAAACCAAATGTGATAAAAGTGCACGGGTGCACAGCTCAAAGGCTTTAGTCGTGGCAGGGATCAGACGCCATCGGGGCTGCTGCGGCTCAGTCACGGTGGAAAAATCGGGAATCAAAAAAAGCTGCAGGAGAGAATTCAATGAAAGCAAATTTAAGCACACACACACACACACACACACTTTTTAAGTAAGCAACTATGCATGAGGGATGATTTCCCAGCATAATCAAGGATGTAAATAAATTATTTAACCACCAAAAAGTAAATTAATAAATTCTTTTATAAAAACATACTGAGGTTTCTTTATTCAATATAATGCACTGTATATAGGACATCATTAACTTGGAGACTAGTTCAAATGTGCTTTTTTATAGCATATCTGACTGCCAGTGCTCACCTGCCAGAGCTCCAGCAGAGATGGAGAGATGATCGAGGAAATAATGAGGCTGCCTGGGATCATGTCTATTACTCTGTAACCCCTCTAAAAGAGCTGGCTCTCACTCAGGGACTCTTTGAAAATTTGGCTCTGGCGCTGACTTCCTTCTCCACTTGGTACAGCGTACAGTGACGGTCATTAGGAACAGGAGGATCAGTGCCAGAGAGTTAGTAGAAATGTTGTGTGGATCCTGTGAGGACATTATGAGCCTGCCGTCTACACTTAAGCACTTAAATTAGTATTATGGCCAAATGCTTAAAACCTGCTGCCATCTTTTAATGACGCTTCATCTAAAGTTTAGAGACAAGGGTTGCTGAATGTCACACACTGTAAAGAACTTCGGACTATACAGACCTGCTGTTTACAAAAACTCTATTAGTCATACAAATGCACCTCTATTACAGTCCCAGCACGCACAATATGGAATGTCTTACAATAAACATGGAATACTAAAGAAAATATAATGATTATTGTGAGATGATTTTTGTGGGATGACCCATGTATTGGCCAGACCACTTAGCAGTTCTCCAAACTCTGTATCCCTCTAAATGTGACCTACATACTCTATAATATTAGATGGTGAAGATGTCACAGAGAGGGGCGCTACCAACCATGGGACATCCTACTCGCAGAACTATACATATTACTTTTAGTTGACATTTTCGTTCATAGGAACAATTGCTGGGGTTGGCATTGGTTTGCGTTCACCGAATGCTTTTGTTTACAATATAAAAGCTCACTTATTTGCCAATCCACTTAATACTATTAGGCTCATAGTGAGGCAGGATCCTATACCGGCCGACAATGGGCGAAAGGCAGGGCACACCCTGAAGAGCTTGCCAGACCATTGGAGGGCCAACACAAAACCATTCACAGTCACACCCACATCTAGGGGCAATTGGAAAGCCTATTAGCCTAATGTGCACATCTTTGGATTGTGGGAGGTGTACCCAGATGAAACCCACACAAGCACAGACAGAACATGCAAACTCTATACAGAAACACCCTCGCTGAAACCGGGACTTGAACCCATTACCTTCTTACTGTAAGGCCGGCATACTAACCACTACACCACCGTTTCACCTAAAAGCTTTAATGATTTTGTGATTTTGGAGCTTTGGTGATTTTATTAGATGTCACTGAAGAGAATGGAGGTGACAGCAAACACTTGGACCAAACACATTACAAATCATGAAAAAAAAAAATTATGCTCAAACATTGACTGTTATTATACTATAGCTTCAGGACTTACAAATCATGTAAACAGAAGTGTGCACAAGTTTCTGTTTACTCATTCTTCATAATCATATCTATAAAAAAAAAAAAAAAAAAAAACAGGATGCACATGTTGGCCTAATAACATTTGCTCTGAGCCAGACATCTGGGGTTTAATATTTCTATCCAGACAAATAAGTTCTGCTGATCCTTTAATGAAGAAAGAGAATTGCCCACAGCTTCACAGATGAGTATTTAAAGCATTCGAGAGGGAGAGAAATTCGGGTACAGCTCACACAGTGAAGCCGAAAAAGACCTCATAAGGAGACCTGCAGTGTGTTATAATTAAAATAATCCCTTTTAATTAAAGCACGTGCTCAGCGTGGCCAAAACTCCCAAAAGCTTTAAAGGCAATGATGGAAACTCACACTGTTCAGTCTGAATAATGAGTTTAAAGGGTAATATTGTTCCAGGCCAGAATGCCTGAACATGTTGTCTTCCCACGTCAACAAATGGTGAGATATTTATTGCTTGCTTTAACTTAAAGCAGAGATTATCTCACTGTTTCTTCTGTAAAATTAATCATGTGGATGTTTGCTGGAGCCCTAGATCTTTTATTACTGAATGTTCCTTTGTTGGAATTAAGTTGCTTTAAAACAGTGTCGTGAAAAGTATTTGCCCCCTTTCTGATTCCTGATTTCTTTTTTAAATATCTGTCACACTTAAATGTTTCGGATCATCAAACCAATTTTAATATCTCACAAAGACAACCCAAGTACAAATACAAAACACAGTTTGTAAATGATGATTTTATTTATTAAAGGGGAATACAATCCAAACCTATTTAGCCCTATGTGAAAAAATAATTGCCCCTGAACCTAATAACTGGTTGTGCCACCCTTGGCAGCAATAACTGAAATCAAGTGTTTGCGATAGCTGGTGATGAGTCTTTCGCATTGCTGTGGAGGAATTTTGGACCACTCTTCTTCGCAATATTGTTTTAACCACCATATCGGAGGGTTTTTGAACATGAACTGCCCATTTAAAGAGCTCATGACACCACAAAATACACAAACTTGAAACAAAAAAATCGAAAGTATACAAAAAAAAAAAAAAAAAAAAGATTTTAGATTTAGATATCACTAATGTCCCAAACGTGATGTAAATACAGCAATTTCGTGTCACAATTGATGTTTCTTGCCCCCTGCTGAGTGCACAATCAAAATATCCGCCATTTTGTTGTGACATCATTGGCAGAGTGTATTTCTAAGTTTGTTTGTTGTTTTTTTTTTTAACAACAATTTCAAGGTTTACAGCAGGGACAGACTAGGTGCCTGAAGTTTTCTGATATAAATGACAGATGTAGAAATGTATTTTTGTTATCTGTGCTGTAGCTAATAGGCTATAAGTAGTATAAGTTTCAGCAGGCAGAACATTACAAAAGATACCGTTAGACATAGCATCAGTAGCTAGGCTGTAGTAAATGGCTTCGTATTAGGTTCTGACTGTTAGAGGGGCAATTCAAGAATGACTGTGTGTAATGTAGATATTTAAGCACATTCTTGACATACATAGTTTTAAATACATTTGGAAGAAACTTACATGCTTTAAAGTTATGGAAATATTCATGCACTAGTCACAGAAGTTGACAGTGTTGATGTTGAAACTCTGGAGGCTCTGCTGTTAGAAAGACTAACTACTTGCTTTTATGCACAAATATATTTAAAGGGCCGGCGGCAAAAATTATACACACAAGACTGGCAGTTTGTCTCTTGTCCGGCAAACCTGTTTTGTCCACTGTTCACGACAAATTGGGTTTTTAGGGAATTTAAGTAAACTATAACCACCCTCTCTGGCGTTTCAGCAAAATTCTGCCACACAATGATCTGGCATGTCGTCGACAATAAAGAGGAAAACTTCAAAACACTGCCACAGCAAACAATAAACCACAACTGCAGGCTGAGTCAAGATGGCTTCCTAGTGATTGGTCGACTTTGCTGCACCACAACACTGTCATTTGAGCAAGTTAATATCCGCTTATTGACACCTGTGTGTCACTCCCGACTGAGTATGTTACTATGAATATCAATGAATACTTTCTGAACCGTTCCAGTGCCATGCCGCCGAAAAATGTAAAGAAAGCTAAAATCAATGAAGCCAAGAGCTCACCTAGCACAGAACTAGCAATGGGTGAGCTACTAACTCCTAGAAAGACCAGCACACTTGACCCTGTTCTTTATCAAGTTATTCAAGAGATTACTGGGAACATTACGGTACTTATTAATGATAAACTGGACCGGTTATCAAAAATGCTCGAGGCTCAAGATTCACAATTAAATGATTTGGCCAAACGTACTATGGAGACAGAGGACAGGATTGCAGCACAAGAGCACGCTTCAGGCCAAACTGATGTGTGCATTAAAATGCTGGAGAAACAGGTTAAAAGTATGGCACAGCATATTGATGACCTCAAAAACAGAGGCAGGAGGAAGAACATATGTGTGGTCGGCCTGCCAGAAGGTGCAGAGGGCAACCAGCTGGTTAAGTTTTTTGAAAAGTGGCTGCCTGAATTTCTTCACATTGAAGCAAAAGACGGCCGTATCAAGCTTGAAAGAGCACACCGCGCATTAGCTCCCAGGCCGGAACTGAGCCAACGTCCCCACGTCATCAGATTTCATAACTTCAGAGATAAGCAACTGGTACTCAAGGCTTCATGACGGAATGGGAGCTATGAGCAGCCACATTCTCAGGTGAACCAAGGCTCAAACATCACGTTTTTCCAGGATTTCTCGGCCTACTCCTCACATAAACGCAAAGGATTCGACAAGGTGAAGAAGCAACTGAGGGACGCCGGTATCCAAAACCCGGCTTTTTTACCCAGCCAGACTGAGGACTGCATACAACAGGAGCCCTAAGGTTTTTGACAATTACACAGGAGTCTTGACTCGGACCGGACTGTAATGCGCACATTAATTCATAGATCTATCTTTACTTTATCTTAAGCGCACAAGGACAGTCACTTTATCTGAGTAACTAATTTTGGGTCATTCATTATTATACTTGCTCAACTCTTAATTTTTTGATTTTTATTTCCCCTATTTTTCTCTCTAATTTAGTCATATCCAATACCCACCCATCAACTTTTAGCCTTCCCTATCACACGGCCACCACCGACCAGGAAGGGGCGTAAGCAAGCACATGCCCCCTCCGTGATCATCTTTTAGAACTGCTGCGCATGCGTGTTTGGGGCGGCCTAACAAACTCGGAGGAAAAGCGCTATCTGCCCCCTCGTACGAATAAGCTCACAGACGCGCATGAATGGCTGGTGATCGCTGTGAGTGACAGGGAAGTGAGCGTATGCCATCCCTCCCTCCCGTGAGAGCTCGGCAAATTAGCTCCCATGGACTCCATGGATAGCTCATCAACCCAGATTCGAACTTGCGATCTCCGGGTTGACAGTCGTGCACCTTGTCACCAGTGTGGAATAGTGGTTCTTGCTTAGGTGTTTTCAGGAGGAATGGTGATTTATACGGTCCTTCATTTTTCTTTTTTAAGAAAGAGTAACATCAGTTTGGTTAGTGAGGTTGCACTTAAACGACAGCAACGTGGTTTTAAGCATGTTTTTTTTTCTCCTCTTTTACCAGTAATAGTAGAGTGGCTTTTCTTATTAAAAAGATGATTTAAACTTACAGACTGCAATAAAGAAGCACATGGTAGATATATCCTTATTAGAGCTGTTAAACATGGGGAGGAATTTGGCGCTCTAAACGTATACTGTCCACCAGCACACCCCACTACTTATTTTAACGCCAGATGTAACGGGCCGCACACATCCAAAAAGTTTAAAAAGAAGTCTCGTCAGTCCACAGAATATTTCTGCAAAATTTACAGTTACTTTTTCACATAGGACCAGATAGGTTTGGATTTTTTTTCCCCTTTATAAATAAAATCATCATTTAGAAACTGCATTTTGTATTTAATTGGATTGTCTTTGTGAGATATTAAAATTGGTTTGATGATCCGTGTAGTGTGATAAATATGCAAAGAAATCAGGAAACAGAAAGGGGACAAATACTTTTTCATGGCACTGTACATGTTTATATGCATTTTTAATATACCGCATATATGATAACTGATAAAGTTAAAGTTATTTATGATTGCAGGAAAACCCAACACCCCCTCCCACCCCCTACACCCACTCCTCACCCCCACCATCACTATACTGAACAGATTGAATTTTAAATTAGCTCTGCACCAATGTGGACTGTTTCTTTAGAAAAACGCTTGAGTTGTTATAGTTCCAATGGCACAGATAATTTAAATATCCAGAGTGAAATGAATTCCCTGCTCTTTAGCTTTACTGTCCTGTTATGTTTACCAAATGGCAGTTGAACCAATTTGCCCCGAGGTGCTGCATACTATCAAGAAGAAAACATGAGGGCAAGTGAACAATGGTGCATTAAATAACATTGGGATATTGGAATGCAGAGAAGGCAAAGCTAAACACCTTGGCAGCTCTTTAAACTGTTTGCTAATAGGACACAATGGCTGGAGCTGGTAATTGTGTCTCACTTTCAAGATTCTGCTCCATTGCTCAATCAATACCAGGTCATCCAATTAAGCACAGAACCTCCTCACTTATCCTTATCCCCTGCTGCAGTTGCTGTTGCTCACCTTAAAACATACCAGATGTTTTATTTAATTCTAATATTATGTAAATATAATCCAACCAGAGGTCCATGGTTATGGTGTATTGATCAGGATCTGTATTTGTTCTATGTTTAAAACTTAGATATATGAAGGTTATGGTGACATGTAATGAATAAATTTGCAGCTGTACCATGAGTTATGGTCACTGAAAGCTAAACCAAATTCCATCATAATACGTGGTTTGAAAACAATAATAATAAAAAAAAAAATCAAGAAATGCTTTTTGATGCTTCATGATTAGAAGGAATAAAATACTTTTGTGTCATGCTTTTATGCTAAGGTCTCACATAGCCGGTTAATATGTGAGAACCGTAGCTGGGACTACTGCGGCCATTCCGTGATCATTTCAGCAGATTTTGGCGGTGGTCTCTAACAAAAATCTGGCTGGAAGAAATATGCCCTTGACTGAGAAACATGGGCATCTGTAGTGAATACATCATAGTCGTCATGTCTACCAGCTGTAACTGCTGTTCCATGTACATTTTTACCTCCATGGAAATTTACGTTAACATCCAGTAGGTCATGTTTGCCTCATGGATGTCTTCATGGTTAATCTGATCCTTCTCTAAACCCATGGTAATTTCTAACACAACTAAACTGTTGGTAAATGGAGGCCATACCCTTCTGGTTCTCAAGGTAGCTCTGTTGCTCTCACATATTCCAGTGTAAGTGTGCAGGAACCTGCTGACCACCAGATTGCAAAACATCTGCTACTGTCATGAAGCAATCCCGGGCTATGTGCAACCAAGGCGTTAGAGGAAAATAATCAGTGAAAGAGTGGTGTGATGAAGCAGAGCTCCTGTTCCCACCGCAGAGTTGATTATTTTCCTCCAACAGCACACATTTAATCCTCTTATACCGAAGCAAAGATGTGAGCTTAATCCGTTTAGAATTACATTTAAGCTTGTAGATAAAGCCTTACAGCTGTGCAATTAGCACTCTCCTCTGGAGCACTAAACTCTCCTACTGTATAATACTACAGAGTACCACACGTGTGGCAGCTTTTAAATGCTGCGACAGAATAAACATTACAGAAACCTTGTAGGACATTTTTTGTTTTAAACAAAAAGCATCTATCTCTCTCTCTCTCTGTCTTTCTCTCTCCCTTTGTTTATGCTGTTGTTTCTATAATGGGATTTGCTAAAATGATCCTGGCACACTTTTTTAAACCTGGACTATTTTCTTCCATTCTAAAAGCCTTGTAGTTTATTAAGGTTAAAGCAAAGAGAGTTTCTGACTTAAAGAACCTGAGAAAGGGTTGTGTTAATAGAGAAGAGACATTTCAACCTGGCAGTGTGTGTGAGCATGAGTTTGAGTGAGACAGAGGACAGTGAGAAAGAGAGGATGGGCCAGAGTCTGGGTCATTTATCAAACCTGTCTAGTCTCAAGCTGATGAATGAAACCCCACAGCTGGCTGTCTAGTTTGATTAGATGTATAGGATTTCTGCTGTAATGGACAGAGCAGAGTGAGATACTCTGACACACACACACACACACACACACACACACACACACACAACAGTAACAACAGGCATAAGGACATCACACCCTGATTCAGCATTACACATCACACCTCATACTCATCTGGTGAGAATCAACATTAAGCTACAAAACATCATCATTAGTTACTGTGGCCTAAGCTCTACAACTCTATTAATCTCTCAAGTAAAAACCACTTCAGGCACTTATTCCTCTCCCTCTTCCTCCCACTTCTCCCTTTACTTCCTCTCCACTGTCCTGAAAGAAACTGTTTAAATTTCCATCCAGCCCGAGGACTTGTTGTCGTGATCATCTTAACGAGACAGACTCAGCAGAAGATGTTTGATGAATGATGGTAATTATGTTTCCTGTATACCTCTATCAGAATCGGCCTTGCAGGTTGACGGGAGCATGATGTGTTCTAATCTGGTTACAATAGGCAAGAAAAAAGTGAGTAAATTAAAAGGTCAGATATTATATCCATTTTTAGACCTTTATGTTTTCATTATGGACACCAGTGGAGCACCAAACTACGATTCATCACCCAAAAGACTACACTTCTTCAGGGAGCTGCTTCTCCACCTCCCCTGAAATTCTAATTTTGTGTGTGCGTGCTGGACAACCTGTTTGGCTTCCTCCTCCCATTTATGGCCTTTCTGCTCTCTGTTCCAACTCTGCTCTGACTGATTGCCTGAAAGCTCCATGCTCAGTGCACTGAGAGGCAGGCAATGGATGGATGGGTGGAGATACAACTGTGCATGGTGGTCAGTGTGGAAAAGCCAGCTTATCAGAAGGCCCTGATAAGTGATTCCCCTGAATTGTGTAGGGGGAAAAAAAAAACAGTAAAGGGGAAATTAAAAAATGCACTAACCTCCTTATTTGACACTGTTGTCTCGTGTCTTCTAACAAAGCAATTCAAGACTGTAAGAACATTTGTGGGTCGAAAAAGTTGAAAAATCATATATCGCCACTTTACACTTTAATGTGGGCTAAATTAATTTATTCTCCTCATCACACATCTACTTTATCCTGCGTTAACAGTCAGGCACCTGAAGATATCTCTCTCTCTCTCTCTCTCTCTCTCTCAGGTCCTCCATTACAGTCTCATCTAAAAAGCATGACCTCAGAGCAGGAAAAAGGTGAAATCTAGCGGAGTAGTCCTATGGTTTCTACAAGAGATTTATCAACAACAAACAAACACAGAACAAAGGGATGAAGAAAATGCCAGATAAAAAAGCATGTATTTATAATAAAATGGAGGAGAGAACAATGAGATGAGTGGAAGTGGAATGAAATTTTTTTTCAAGGAGAAATGGTGTGTTCAGCAGTGTGTGGTGTGAAAACCTCTCTCTCTCTCTCTTTCTCTCTCTCTTTCTCTCTCTCGATCTTTTTTATTCATTTTAGACAATCAGCCAGGCTGAGGTCACATACCATCACCTTCTCCTTTTGCCTTGGAGCTTCATGTTCCTTCAGATTAAATAAAACAACAGCAGTGATGTTTCTGTTACTCCTTCAACACACTGAAACACACACACACACACAGAGAGAGAGAGAGAGAGAGAGAGAGATGATGATGATGATGATGATGGCATGATATATGTACCAGTACATAGATGACCACAACACTCTTAACATGATGTTAGTATGCATTATAATAATGATTTATTCAAACAGCTTACAGGGGCATTTTCAAATCAGCACTACATACAGAAAGTATTCATAGGAGATTGTGATCCGTACCATATCTTTCGTACTACTGTATTCAAGTGGTATTCAGCTCCCTCTAGTGGACTGACCTGGAGCTGCAGTGTAAAAAACAAGGCATTTATACCCAGAATGTCTGTGTTTACTAAAACAATGAGTGTTAGCCATTTGTTTGTTTACTCATATGTGTTTTCTTTTTACTTTCTTCGTTTAGAGTTTAGTTTATGAAATTAAGCCTTTAAAAATAATTCATGTTTAACACTCATGAGCTCTCCTGAAAAATACAGTGTATATTCATATAAAATAGAATTGTTCTGAACACGGCACAGGGGACGACCAGAACCTATTATTGTCATTATAAGGAATGACAGTAAAAAAATCTTCAAGAGCATCTAACAGTGGGGTTAAAAACAACGTTCCTCATCCACAATACTACATTTTAGCATTGCGCAGCATCTTTCCTTTACAGCTCATCGTGTTGTCATTTATGAAATGTGTCTAGACAAACATCTTCAGTTGAACCCCCCAGACAGTGACGGAACAAGTGAGCATGGCTAAAAATACTTCAACATACTCCATTACATTCTCATAATTACACAGTGAGACAGGGGGAGCGAGAAAGAGAGTAAGAGAGAGATGGTGTGAAAGAGACAAAAGAAAAGATAAAAGGAGAGAGAGACAGAAAGACGGACGTGCAGAGATGATGTGAAACAGAAAAAAAAGACAGGGATAGACACAGAGTAAAAGAGAGAAGAAAATACAAAAAGGAGAGAGATAGAGAGAGAGAGAGAGAGAGAGAGAGAAAGAGACAGAGAGAGAAAGAGCAAGAGAGAGACAGAGAGAGAGAGAGAGAGAGAGAGAGAGTGAGAGAAGAGAGTGTGAGAGAGAGGGATGAATAAAAAAATGGATCAGTAAAAAAGAAAGGGAGATGGCTAGACAAACAAAATACAGAGATACACCAAGAAAAAGCGAGGGAAAGAAGAGAGAATCCATTTCAGAATGATGTCCCTCATTTATCTGGTCCCGACCTTGAGCACACAATTACACTCATATGCACTCCGCTAGGGTTCGACCCAAGTATCCTAGTCTTCAGATAGTTGCTCGTTGAGTCATTGTATGGTTTTATGGTTTAAACAAAAAGTTTTAAATATAATTTTTTTGATAAATGTAGTCTATTAATAGAGGTAAAACTGCAAAATACATCTTCTGAGCACATGCTTGTACTATATGAGAGAATATTGTACATATACCATTTCAGCATGGACACCTGAGGTCTCTCTCGGTGTGACTATTAGTGAACAATCTAGCAGAACAACATCTCGGTTTTAATTCATGGTACCACACACACATATACACATACACAAGTACACCTGTTAGCTGAGACATGCTGGGAGGTAGACAACCTGGACCCAGAGCATCCATACGCTGTGAGCTATGAGGCGGAAATACTCCGCACTGCACCATCATGCCACCTTCAACCAAAATCACTGACATGCAGAGCGCAGCAATGTGATCTCGAGTGACAGTATACCGCACTGAAGTGTAAAAAGTGCACACTAAGTGAGCAAACTGGCCTTCCAAAGAGCACCTGGGTGATTTCTAAATTTCTAAGAGTCAACACTGTTACAGCAATGCTGTGGTGACAGGGCTGCATTTCTGAGGTCACAAAAATATATAGCAAGCATATTTTAGTAAAGTTCTCCATGCATCTTTTTCCAAGATCAGACAGAGAAAGAGAGAGAGAGAGAGAGAGAACTACATAGATCACTAAGCCACCAGCATGGAGCTCATACAGAAAAAAAAAAATAATAATAATAATAAAATTTAAAAAAACAAAAAAACCAGTATCGCTCCTCTTTATTATAGTGCTTTATATCTTTTACCCCCTCCTCAGAGTCACAAATCTACTGCACTCCACTGCACTTTACGTTATTGTTGGCATCCATCTGTATACAGAGTACCACATACTTGCACGCGCACATTGACACATCACCTATTGACATTTTGTCACATAGCACCACTTCCGCAGCATCAAATTATTAAAAAAAAAAAAAAAACCTGGATGTCACCATGTAGTAATTATTACATACTTATTACATCAGTGTCAAATTTGCCTTATTTACACTTTACATGTGCTGACGTATGTGCGCGCCCAATACAGGACAACACCAAAAAATACCCATTACGCACGAGCTAAACACACACAACATTGAAGGGGATCTATAGATGACTACATAAAGTTTTATTATAATTATAAAATTATTTTATAATTATTAATAATATTGATGTTTTTAAAATTTGAAAATAGGTGTGAAGCCCTTTTCGTTGATGATGTTGTTGTTGTTGTTGTTGTTGCTGTTGTTGTTGTTCATTACCTGCCTGCGCGCGACTCGTCCGGATGACAGCAACCGCCAGAACAAAACACTGAACGAGACGAGGTGCCTTCATTTTTCCCGTTCCTATCTCCATAAATTCACATGTTGGGGATGAATCCGCTGTGGGATTCTGTCCTAGGAAGAAATATGAGTTTAAAGGTCCGCTTCATGTCCTCATGGGCTAACTTGTGTCCGTGGTTTTTTTGTTGTTGGCCGCGCTGCTAAAACTGAACTCACTCAACTTTACCTCAGAAAACCACGATAAAGGACCCGCCTCGCAATATACATAAACACACCCGTGCTACTCTCTGATTTGCTGGGAAGCAAGGAGGTTGGCCTCGAGAGGAGTGTTACTGAAGTCCACCTGCTTCAGAGAGAGAGAGGGAGAGAGAGAGAGAGAGAGAGAGAGAGAGAGATTATTTTAATATAAACACCTTGTCATAATAAAAGTGTAATAATCTATTTATAACTACAACACTGTACACACAGTGGTGCCTGAAAGTTGCATTTTATATATTTCACATTAATATGATCCTAAACATTACTAGATTCCTAAAGCAGATTAACAAGTAATTGGCAATTTATTAAAAATGCGTGGATATTGAGGTCATGAGTGTACGCACAGCGTGGAGTTACAGAGATGAAGATTGTTCGTGGTGTCCTTGTTCGCCAGTCTCGTCAACAAACTTGTTATTGTTCGTACTGCGCTAGGTGGGTCAGTGCAGTTTGATTCTTCCGCAGGAGAGTGGTGGTCTTCGCACTTTTGTTGTCATAGTAGGTACGTAGTAGGAACATAGTAGGTATGTGCCTTGTACGTAACACCTCCCAACATAAAACACAAACTTTTATGAAAGTTTTACAATGTGAGATAGAGAAGGAAATTATAAAACAAATATCAAACAAATGAAAACATCATAAACATTATAATCACAATGTTGATGGATAAATATGAAATAAGGAGCTTATAAAGTAAATATCAAACAAATAACATCACAGGATAAGAATGAAACTAAAAGACACAGTTACATAGTTACCTAGTTACATAGTGATATTTATGTAATTATAGATATACATTATATACTAAATACATATATTTATCAGCCTCTATGTACTCCTATGGGTTTACTCAAAGAAGACAGGTATATCTCAAAAAGTTGCACGGTTAGGTTTAGGGCTAGTGTCTTCTCCTTAGTAGTTGGATACTTTGTGTAAACATCAGATTTCTCTGAGGCTGGGAACTTGTCTTCTATGTATAACAATGTGAGATCTGCTCCAACATCGCTGGCATTTGTAGCCAACAGACTTGTCAATGCAGTAGTGAAGTCAGCAATGTTCTTGCAAAAACTTCTGTAGAGATTTTCTTCAATTTTGTGGACCTTAGTTATAGTAGATACCTCTTGCCCATGGCAGAGATTTTCCACATTTTTGTGGGCCTTCCTTATAGTGGATACTTCTTGCCCATGGCCATGAATGTAGCCTAGATAGGTCACACTGGTCTGACCGAACTGAAGAAATCGATTTGAAGAAATCGATCAGAGCATTCATGATTTTGGGGGTTTCAGTACCTCCAAGGGGAACTCCTTGTTCCAATTTACAAACTTCAGGGCAATGTGCCCTCTGATTCACACCTTATCCACATAGACTCCTCATCAGGAGTCTATCACTGACAGAATAACCGACTGGGGCTCGAGCTAACTTTCCTTCAGGAAAAGCAGCCTTAGAGAGAGACTTCAAATCACGGTCACTTTTCTGTTCCTGAATCGACTTTGCTCTCGATAGACACGTATTTGCCTCAGACGTCGTAGACCCTGTGCTCATTTTTGAAGCATTATCAGGATCCTCACTGGGATCAGCAAATAACTGGGACAAGTCTGGAGTGTCTTCCTCAGAACTAATATCCAGTTTCTGTGCCAGTTACTTGGATAAAGCCCACGTCACATGGCGAGAAGGGAATCCCTGGGGGTCCTCTTCTTTAGCAGTGTCATCTCTTGACGATGGGATTGGTTTGTTGGCTTTGGGCTCGGCATCAACTCAGGCAACACCTGACACCCGCCAAATCATTTCCCAGTAATAGTGAGACGCCTTCAACTCCTAGGTATGGCATAACAGCAACACCCACAGGACCTGAAACTAAGTCAGAACTAAGTATAATCTTGTGAAGGGGAGCTGTAACGCAACCACCTTCAAGACCCTGTAATGTTAGAGATTGACTGGTGGCCGAACTCAAATCTAAGGGTAATACCCCTTTTAGTAAAATAGTTTGAGCCGCCCCAGTGTCTCGTAATATCTTGAGGTATAGGATTATCTGTGTCAGTGAGTGACACGGTGCCCTCAGACACATAAGGAACATACTCTTTTCTAATGTCAGACTGTTTGACATAATTTTTAAGAACTATGCTATTAATTTCATGAGGCGTTTTAGTGGAGACAGTTGCAACAGTTCTTGTCTTGTTATCTGGTCTAGTCTTTTTAAAAGCGTAACATTTGCTCATTACATGACCTCGTTTCTTACAGTAGTTGCATGTAGTACTTGACCTGGTTTGGTTTTGTTGTGGTTTCTTCTCCTGGATACTGGACTGTAGAGGCTGCTGGAGGACTCAGGTGTTCGATCAGTGTATGGCCTTGGTCTGTCGTATCCGTCGCTTCTCTTCACAAATGACTTCTTATGCGTCAGACTATAGCTATCAGCTAAGGCGGCAGCTTCTTGAACCCTTGAGGTCTTCGATTAGTATTAGTTGCTTCAACTTCTCATGGGTGTCGGCTTTACTCGATCTGTACCATCTATCGAACAGGATCTCCTTTTCGGAGATGAACTCCACATAAGTATAGTCATCTGGCTTTTGAAGAGTCCTGAATTTCTTACGGTAGGCCTCTGGGACCAACTCGTAAGCTTTCAAAATTGCCTCTTTGACCACTGGATAGTTCTTGCTGTCTTCCTCTGAAAGTGAAGCAAATACTTCTTGGCTTTGCCTGTTTACACGCTTTGCAGTAGGACTGTCCATATCTTTTGAGGCCACTCGAGGGTTCTCGCATTTCTCTCAAACTGAATGAAGAATTTGTCCACTGCATCTTTGCTAAAGGTGGGTAGCAGCTTCACCTGTTTATTATAGTCGAACTTTGGCTGCGACTCATTTGAAAGTTGGCTTCCACCTCCTCCTATCTCCATCTTCTTCATCTCCATGTCTATGCAGTGTCTTTCATTTTCTGCTTCGATTTTGCAGCTTTCCACTTCCATTCTGCGGTTTTCCACTTCCATTCTGCGGTTTTCTGCGTCCGCTTCTATTCTGCGCCTTTTGTTTTCTGCCTCCATTCGGCGGATATCCATCTCTTGGAGCCAAGCCTCTCTGTCTTCACCCTTAGCAGCTGCTGGAATCTTCCTCAGGGGTCGCGAGTCGTCAGAGTCTTGCGCTGATTCATCTTCGCCCATTATAGTTTCCTCTGAGGTGCTTTGGGCATCACTCTGGTTACGTGTCAATTTTCCTGGTAGCAGACCCCTTTCCGTTAAAGCCTTTTGTATTGCGTTTATGTGCGTACACACAGCGTGGAGTTACAGAGATGAAGATTGTTCGTGGTGTCCTTGTTCGCCCAGTCTCGTCAACAAAGTTGTTATTGTTCGTGCTGCGCTAGGTGGGTTAGTGCAGTTTAATTCTTCCCCAGGAGAGTGGTGGTCTTCCCACTTATATAGTTAATATAGAACTCTTTGTGACATTATCAACTTGCAGCACAAGTAATAGGCCTTGTCATAGTAGGCCTCAGTATGACATCATTGTGACATCACAAACAGTACAATATTTGTTGTCATAGTAGGTACGTTATAGGAACATAGTAGGTATGTGCCTTGTACGTAACATATTGTATGTACCATTCACTTGCATGACAATGGCCACTTATACATTCATTCATTGATTCATTCATTCATTCATTCATTCATTCATTTATTCATTCATTCATTCCTGTGGGATTGGCTCAGCCCTGACAGTGGTACAAATAATAGATGGATGGTTTAATGAAGCAAGTAATCAATGCACAAAGTAAAAATTATGACTCAATGTAAATAATTTTGGTTACAGCTTATACTGAATAAATTATTTACTCATCACTCACTCACTTTCTTGTATTTGCTGAACCACTTAATCATATTAGGTTCACAGCGAGGCTGGAGCCTATCTCAGCCAACTTTGTATGAAAACACGAAAACACAAAAAACTGGGCCTCAGCACATCCCTGTGTCGCTGGATCTCCAACTTCCTGACAGACAGACCACAGGCAGTACGACTGGGCAACCATGTCTTACCCTCACTCACCTCAGCACTGGAGCCCCCCATGGCTGTGTTCTGAGCCCCCTGCTCTATTCGTTATACACCTATGACTGTGTGGCCACTTCCAGCTCCACCAACATCAT
>JAQMYF010000009.1:3281407-3291417 GCA_030014195.1 Neosilurus mollespiculum
GAGATGGGCGCCAGCCTCCCCGCGACCCTAATTAGGATTAAGCGGTTCAGAAAATGACATGACATGACATGACAAATTCAATTGTACAAGTTTATGATGTAACAATTAACAAGTAACAAGTAAATATCAGCCATATTATCAATATCCATATTATCTAAGGATTAGTGATTAGTGATGTGTGATTGTGCTGTTACGTCTGCGCCGAACTCTATTCCTGACTCTCACACTCTCCGTTCACAAACCCCCGAGTTTTAAGGACATTCACTGGCACCTAGTTCCCTGCACTAATTAGCTCCCCTATTTAAACCACCCGCTAGACTCTCTCCCTCGTCTAGCATCGTTGGAGATTCACGTTATTCCTGCTACTCCTACTATTCTCTATTTCTCTATTTCTGCCCTCCAAAGCTGCCTCTGACAGTTCCCTCTCCAGTCGTCAGTCTTCACATCTCATCTCCACCTTCCACCGTAACTCATCCTTTAGTTTTTTCCGCTTCCTGGTTTTATGTTTTGTTGGCATATTGGTTTTTGTTCGCCCCTTGTGACAGGTTTCATTTTGAGTTTTCTTTCAGTTGTGTTTTTGTGGCTCATGGAGTGATTATTAAAACCCCAGTTATTTTTGTATACTTCTTTCATCTCTGGGAGTCATTCATAACAGAAGTCTAGACCATTACCGAAAACATGGAGGCCATGCCTACCCTCACTCCAGATGCGTTCCAAATCATTCTGGAAGAAGTGTGTTGCTCCCTAACACCTGCAGAGTCTCCCTCTGCGAGGCTGGTGCTTGCTGTTCTAGTGGAAGGCCCCATCATCAACCCCACACGTTACTCCTGTGATTCCGACAGCTGTGATGGCTTCCTCCAACAGTGCTCCCTTACTATCAAAATGCACTCTGCCACACTGCAATGTGCCGAAGGGCTGTGGAGGCAGAATGAGCCAGTGGTCTCCACATTCACGACCTTCTCCACTTATTTCCGGGAGGTGTTCAACCACCCTGACGGGGACTCCACTAGCTGGGAAAAGCTTCATTGTCTCTGACAGGGAAGGATGGACATCACGGACTACACCCTGGAACTACAAACCCTCGCAGGGCTCAGTGGGTGGCATGAAGTGGCCCTACTCACCCATTTATGTCAGAGCTTGGAACCTTTGTTTAGACTACAACTCTCCCTCTATGACGATGCCATAGGGCTGAAGAAATTAATTCAACTGGCCATCCGCATTGCACATCGGGGGTTGTGTCACGGAGCTGCAATGGACGGTTATCTCCATGCCTTCACACTTCACCTCAGAACCCATGCAGGTGAACAAGGTCCGACTCACCCCCGCCAAAAGACTTCAGTGGAGCACAGAGGGGCTCTGTGTCTACTGTGGGCAACTCGGACACCTTCTCGTGACCTGCCCCATTCACCCTCCGTGTCCTTCGGTGAGTCAAAGCAGGTCTGAGCTTCTAAATTCCCATCTGTTGTGCACTCCAGTAACTCTCACTACCATACTATGTTCCCTCACAGTTACGGTGGTCCTTGACTTCGGCGCAGCAGGCAACTTCCTTTCCAGCGACCTGTGCCGAAGGCTCCAGCTCTCGTTGCACTGCTGCCCAGCCCCCTTCTCTGTCTGATCCATAATCAGAAAACCACTCACTCCACAGACCTGACAAACCCAGTCCATCTGAGTGTCAGCTGACTGCACCACAAGAACCTATCCATTCTGGTACTGGAACATTCTAAAGCCAATGTCATCTTAGGTTGTCCTTGGCTCATCTGCCACTCACCCGCCATCTCCTGGGCCACAGGAGAGATCCTGAACTGGGGAAAGGCTTGATTTCCACTCTGCTTTCCGGAACTACCTCTGTGTCCAGCCAGGAGTCACATTGACCTCAGAACCACCACCACAGAGAGTCCTTCAGCTCAGGAAGTCATACATCTCCCACCAGAATACTCATACTACCACGATGTCTTCAATCCGAGACTTGCGGCGGGACTGCCATCCCACAGGCCATGGGACTGCTCTGGTTCCCATCTGGTGCACCAAAGAGGTGTTTCTATCCACTCCAGTACTACAAGATCCAGATCCAAACAAACCATTCATTGTGGAAGTAGACACCTCAACCTGTGGGGTGGGGGCTATGTTATCTTAGCATCAGTAATTAGAAGACCAGCTACCTCTGCCCTGCGAGTTCTCTTCTAGAAAATTAAGCCCACCAGAGCAAAACTATGACATGGGGAACCACGAGCTCTTGGCAAACAAACTGGCACTTGAAGAATGGTTGCACTGGTTAGAGGGCACCAATTCCCCTTCCAAGTCATCACTGACCATAAGCACCTGTGCTATATCAGAGAGGCTAAGCAACAGAATCCACGTCAAGCTCGCTGGACCCTATACTTTACAAGTTTCAGCTTCTCTATAAAGTTCTGCCTGGGATCCTGAAAGATCAAAGCTGATGCACTATCCTGAATTTATGAGGCAGATGGAGGCTGTCGCCTATCCCAGCTGACTCTGGGTGACCCTGAACAGCTCGCCAGGCAATTGCAGGGCCAACACACATACAATCATTCACACTCACATTCACACCTAGGGGTAATTTGGAACAAAAACATGTTTTTGGACTGAGGGAGGGTACCAGAGAACCTGCAGGAAATCCACACATGCACAGGGTGTATGCAAACTCCACACAGAAATGCCCCGAGCCCAGGAATCAAACCCAGGCCTTTTTGCCGGGATTCTTGCCTTACTACAGAAATGATAATTATTAATAGTAGCTGTGCTGTATTAAGCCCTTTGAATCACTGTCTTGCTACTGGAGTCTTTTCTACACCGGTTAATCCTCCTTGATCTCCCTTTCCTACCTTTTATTCCCATAGTGAAGTAATATTTTAAACACAAAAATGAGATTAGTGTAATGCAGGATGATATTCATAGCAGATTAATTCTGGGTGTTGAGATATGGACTCCATAGCTTCAGTAGGATGTGAAATAGAAAGCAATCATTCCTGCAGCTTATAATATGATTACTGCATAAAAATAAGGAACACTAGGGGACTTTATATTTAAATGAATAGAGCATATTCTACAGGAATCATGTATTTTTGTTAATCGTCATGCTTACCTGATTTAAAATCCAATGTGGTTTTAGTCTGTTAATCTTCTCATGCCATATCATCCTATCTGTTCACCAATTCACTTCTCCAAAAGCCCTTAAAGTGATAGTAGATGCAAAAGGCTAAGGTTTCAGTGCTTTTCTCTTCTTTTCTCACTGGTAGCCTTTTCTTTGTTCACTGCTCTTTATGCTACTCTATTGCTATGCCAGGAATATAAATTAAATCCATCTGACATTTCAAAAAGGCTCCCTTTAAACAAAAACAAGGTTAAGAGTGAAATCTGATGTTTGCAAAGATAATGTGGTATTAAGTGAGAATGTGCCCCATTTCATTTTAATAAGAAGTTCAATACTCTATATCTGATTTGTTAAATGAAAATCTGTATACTGTTATTTTTGCCTGTGATGGCCTGATGAGCTGTCCATCTAATTAGGATTAAGCGATTCAGAAAATGAATGAATGTCATTTTTAACATTATCTTTTATGAACTGACATAGACCAGTTTCTTTTCCAGCAAAACATTCCCACAGCATGAGGATACTGCCACCCCAATGCTCCAATACTTCACAGGGATTGTGTCTTTTAGATTAAAAGCCCTGCATTTTTACACAGCACCAATCATTACTGCCAAGGGGTTCATTTGGATTTTATCCAAACAGAGAGTCCTTTACAAAAAAGCTGGTGATTACCCACAGACTTCAGCCAGACATTTTTTTAAAAATGTTCTTGTGGTAGGGGCTTGTCCTTACATTACAACTTTTCAGGAGATGGTGGATGTACAGCTTACCTACATGATGCCCCTAACTTCTTCACCATGTCCCTCTGTTCAGGTGATACTTATGCTAGTTTTTTATATCCTTAATCGTGAATGAATGATGTGCCTGTATGGTCCTGTTTTATATTCACATATAATTGTTTGTACAGATGTGGTACTGTAAGACTTATCTGAATGTACATTTTGGAAATCAACTGTATTAAGATATATATGAACAAGACACTAACCTGTTTGTTTATATAATATTAACATTAACTAGTAGGCATACAAAGAGCTTGCTGTCATTTATTAAAGACAAAGGATAATTGTATTAAAATTTCAAAAATGGGTGGTTATGTATGCAAGGAGTCAAGACAAGCTTGTAAGATTTCTAAAATCTTAATACTTACAAGAAAAATGAAAGAAATGTTTCCTGTATTTATTTGTTCCTTATTTATTTATTTATTTATATATTTATATATCTATGTATGTATGTATGTATGTATGTATGAATGTATGTATGTTTTCATTTGTTTGTTTGTTTATTTTTATTATTTTTGTGGACTCATTCAGAATAATTGATATTTTATTATGTAAGTTACACAGAAAGGCAGCATTTAATTAAGTGGATGGTGACATTTCAACGGGTTGGTTAAGAAAAGGTTTGGACTATTCAAGTGTGCATCCCTGACTTCTATATATCAAGAGATAATCCCTTAGTCTGACCTGTGGGAAATGTTAATTCACTGAATGAATTAACAAAGCATTGTTGATTTCTGAGTCTGGTCAGATGTTGTCACTCTCTAATTAAACCGCAGCTCAGACAGTAGTGACATGGATACTTTGAAAGTTATACATTTTGTACCCTAATCACCTTCATGATGGATTTTTTTTCTTTCCTCCTTTTTTTTTGGTGTTTTTTTTTTTATTTTTTATTTTTTTTTACAATAAAGCATACTTTTTGAGTGTCCTTTAGGCATATTGTAATCAGTATGTGTATTGATTGTCTGTCCAGAAGTCCAGAGGTAATCAGCTTTAAACACAGTTCCATCCAGCAGAGAGAAAAACAACTAATCATTTTCATACTGGAAAAAAAGTCACTTGATCTGATGTATTTCTACATAATAGCTTCATTATTGTGTAGTGTACTGAAGGTGTGTGGATCCGTTTGAATAATTTCGAGCTCTGGGATGGGAAACAGTTCATGCAGATTGTGTCTTAAAGCAGTCTTCCACACGGTCTGGACATATGCATGTATTCATCAGTGGGACAGAATCCAGAAAACACAATGTGTTCCCAATTTCACCCATCATCTCACTGCTGTTCCACTTGGATTCCCCAGACACACATGAGCAGGTTTGGAGGACACTAGTGTCACATTATGGATTATTTCATGTCAGTTCAATGTGGTAATGCAGTTTTAGACTGGTACTATCAACCATATGGGGCTAGGTTAAATGATAAAAACAAGAAAAATAAAAAACATTTATGGTTTAGAGAGAAGGTTAAGTAAAAGGTGATTAATTAAAGCTTGACTGAGATGTTATAATTATTATTATTATTATAATAATAATTATTATTATTATTATTTAGGGCATTTGCTCTATTGTTCTTTTACAGTGTTCCTTATTTCATATTTATAAGATTAAAAAGCAAAAGATCAACAGCAATGGATCTCAAAATGACTGTTCAATTCAGCGACATCCACCAAAACTGAGATGCATAACTATTTTATTTTATTTTTATTTATTTTAGTTTAGTTTAGTTTAGTTTAGTTTAGTTTAGTTTTGTCTATCTATCTATCTATCTATCTATCTATCTATCTATCTATCTATCTATCTATCTATCTATTTATTTATTTAGCTGGCTAGCTAGCTAGCTGGCTGGCTAGCTAACTAGCTAGCTGCTTTTAAAATCATCACAGGTGCAGGTGCATGTGCAAATAACTGAGTGAGGTTATTTATTTACTGTGTGAGGGAAAAAAGTAAGGCAAACCTATACAAGGTTTGCATAGTTTGTACTTACATTTTGAGCTAATAGCACTGTGTAGATAACAGCATCTTTCGAGCCTACTGATTCATAGAACCTGCATACATAACCTGTGTACAGAGAAACTGTGCTCAGTTAAGGAGGGTTTTTCCACTTATTAAGTTTTACTTTGTCGAAATACAAGAAAACTAAACTGAGATTTTGTGTTATGAAACAATTTTTTTGTTTTTTTTTAACGCGGCAGTGATTATGCCACCTGCTCAAAGTCATTGTGACAAACTGTGAGTGTCTGTTGATTTAATTTAAGTATTATTAACTTCAAATAATGTCTAATATCTTTAAACCAGTGGGCCAATCAGATCATGCCTTTACCATGTAGTATATACTGGTTTCCTATAACAACACCTATGACAGAACTGAATCTGTGAATCAAAGGTTTATACTAATGCACTCAATTTAGGCTAACCTTAAACATAACCTGCTGTTTATTAGAAGCATATAAAAAATTATTAAGTACTTATGTGATTTGAAGCAAACGGTAAAATCAGGAATATACTTTATAAATCAAAGAAATGACTTTTAGACATTACTGTGTTCTTGCAGGTTCTAATAATCCCCAGGTAACTTCCCACTTTTAAATGATGCAGCTTGCAATTCTAAGTACATTATATGGTCTATTTAATAAAATACATTTAAAAAAGTGAAAACAAATGGAGCATAGTGTATAAGATAGGTTGAAACAAGGTGAAACCTGTCACTAGTGTAAGACAGACGTGGGGTGGATGCTGTAATATGCCGTTTGCTCTTGCAGTCCACCCAAAGTTTTTTATCTGATACTCCAGCTCCAGGCAGAAAGTGTGTGTGTGTGTGTTTGTGTGTGTGTGAGTGTAAGTGAGAGAGAGAGAGAGAGAGAGAGAGAGAGAGAGAGAGAGAGGTGAGATTGAGTGTTTTTGATTTGGCACTGACATTTTCATACAAAAAATTAATTATGACTAAAATAGCTAATAATAATAGAAAATGATTAATTAAATTAAATGTCTTTTTTTTTTGTTTTTTTAGTTTTATCCAAGGATCAGATTGACTCTGTACTACCCAAATTAATTGAATATGGTGCAACAATATAAAAGAATGTCAAATGTTTATCCATATTTTCAGATTAATGACAAGTCACAAATCAGGATACAAAAGAAGTAAATTACCCATCATGGATTCCACAGATTTGCATCACTGTTCCCATGCCAACAAACAATGTGTGTGTATGTTTTGGTTTCTGTTATGAGCTTGTCTCTGACATTTGTCATGCCAGTGGTTTCACCTGTTTTGTGTTAGTCCTTGATTTGTTTGCCTACTTACGAGGTCTTGGCACTTGTTATCCTACATTTCAGAGCCTATTTTTTTCCTAGTCTACTTTTCTGACCTATGCTTATTTAATCGAGATACATTTTTTGGATTTGCTTTTGATTTACTTGTCTAACGATGCTTTGAACCCCAGTTTTAACTTTGTAAATTGCCCAGTCTACATCACCGTGCTTGCCATATTAGTTGTTTGCTGTTGAAGCAGCAAAGTGTTATTTTGGTCCACATTTGTTACTCAGTCTCAGGACTTTCAGTCTCAGGGCTTTCACTTTTTTAATATTTTGCTTTTGGAAACAATTTTCCAATCCTTCAAACTCCATGCCATCCAAATCCATCATTGGAAAATAATGGCTTGTTTCTTTATAATTTATTGACAAATAAGAAAAAGAAAAACATGTCTAAAATTGATTCCAAGTGTTGAAATAGCATTTGGAAGTTGTATCTGGTAACGCTGAATACATGTTCCTAGGATGTTTCATTGTAGGTACAGGAGGTCATCATGAAAAAATAGGTACATCTATCACAGGTGTAGTAGAAAATTTATGAGGGGCCAAATAAACAATTATGTACATTTTAAAAAATAAAAAATACACTGGTGAGCTTAAGCCCCTGTCACATATTAACGATTTTCAGAACCTATGTGACGTATAACATTTTTTAAAAATAAAATTCTGGCATACACTGAACACTTCCAGTTTTAAACAAATACATAACTTATTAGTAACTTATACAGAACCTATCAAAAACTTATAGCTAGCTTATATCAAACTTATCTCCAGCGTATATTGACATATGCAGACGTACCTGACGTGTTCCAGATGACCACATAACTTTCACTGAACATCTTTCTAACTTACAGCTAGCGTATTATGGCCGTACTGACAGCTTTTAGGGCAGAGATCGGCAACCTGAGGCTCCGGAGCTGCATGCGGCTCTTTAATACCTCTCCTGTGGTTCCCGTGGTTTATATTGCCACCAGAAAATGACTTTTTTTGGGCCCCGGTAAGCGAGCAATGTATAAATCTAAGAACAGAAAAGTTTCTGACAAAACAAGAATGTTTAGTGTAGCGTGGACAGATTAATTTGCTTTCACTGCTGACAAAACTGGTTTACCAGCATGCTTAATACGTGGTGAGCAATTAGCAAACAAAAACTGAAACATTGAAAGATATTTCCAGAATAAAGTTCCTTTCATTATTGGATGAAGTTAAGACCACATATTGCACATATCGCGATCTCAGGCTGCACAACAAAGTCCGGTGGCTGTCCAGAGGGGAGGTACTGAAACGGTTTGCTATGTGTCTGAGGCACATAAAAAAAACTTCCTGGAAAGCAAAGGGTTCAGCTTTCCTGAGCTGGATCAGCCAGATTGGCTGTAAAAGCTGCACTAAATGGTGAATATGACAGCGCACCATTACACACTGAACCAAAATCTGAAGGGAGAAGGAATCACAGCCCTGCAGATGCTGGAGGAGGTTTTGGCATTTGAGAGCAAGATGACATTGTTTGACAGAGATGTACAGAGCGGTACACTGCTTCACGTCCCCTCCTTGAAAGAGTTCAAAGAAGCACACAGTCAGATAAATGATGAGTATTTTCAGCGTACCATCATTGCAATGCAAACTTTCGGCAAAGATTCTGTGAATATAGGGAGGAAAAAAACATATTATCCTTCCTCATCATTCCTCTGAATGTCGATCTAATGCTGCTGAATATGACTGCAATTACAGCTGTACGTCAGCCCGATCTTGAGCTTGAACTGGCCGACGAAGCTGACAAAGACATGTGGGTGTCTAAGTTCAGAAGCTTGACAGCTGATCTTGAAGATGTTGCATGTCAGAAGGCCATTTTTGCTCAGAAGCACAAATATAGTAAAAATGAAAACCTTTCCAAACAGGAAAAACTTGTGTTCGATACATGGAGTGTCATTCCCAACACTTGAAATGAAAAATTATGCATTTTGAGTACTGTCAATCTTTGGATCCACATATTTGTGTGAGGAGGTTTTTTCCATCATGAATTGCATCAAAAGTAAACATTGCTCGTGCCTCACAGAATAGAGTTTGCAATATGCGTGAAACTGAAAGTATTGTCTTCCAACCCTGATATGGAGACGCTGTGCAGTGAAGTTCAGTAGCAGAAATCATATTAACCAGGTGAAAGAAATAATATAATCAGCTATTATTTTGAAAATATATAGTTTTATGTCAGACCCTGAACTGATGTAGTTGTGTTTTATATTCAGGTTGAGGGTTGATTACTGTACGCCACGTGAGAGGCGTAAATTAAAGAATGACAGCACATTGCTGCATAAGTTAGACTATCGTTGGTCATAAGTTACGAACACTGCCAACAGGCTAGGCATTCATTGGTATAAGTTATACAAAGGTTCAAAATATGCTAGACATTATATTCAACTTATAAGGCACTTACAAATAACGGGTGTGAACGATCTCATAAATTACCTACAACTTATGGCAGCTCACCTACAACGTATGGTCAGCGTACGCAGAATGTACGCCATGGTATTCGCCAAAATTCTTATACATCAGAACACGCTGGCTAAATTGTTATTGACAGAGGCTTTAGCAGCATCTCATGGGCTGAGAATTAAGTGGACCTACCTTCAATTTTTACATTGAATTCAGTGAAACTGTATTGATGATGTGACCGTTAATAAAAGAAGCAGAATAAATTCTACACTGTGTGCACAATTATTAGGCAAGTTGTATTTTTGAGGATTAATTGTTATTGTACAAATATACAGTGCTCTTGGTCAATCCAAAATGTTAACAAACCCTCAAACCTGAACATTT
>JAQMYF010000009.1:3309221-3320553 GCA_030014195.1 Neosilurus mollespiculum
TACCGGAAACTGTCCACTCTCTCCACTGGGGTCCCGTTGATGATCAGAGGCTGGTAATTCCTCTCCTGCTTAGTACTAAAGTCCACTATCAGTTCCTTAGTCTTGTTGATGTTCAGGAGGAGGTTGTTGTCCTAGCACCATAATTCCAGGTTTCTAACCTCCTCTAGGTAGGCCGTCTTGTCGTTGTTAGAGATCCTATTGATAGAGACCACCACAGTGTCATCCACAAACTTGATGATGTTGGTGGAGCTGGAAGTGGCCACACAGTCGTCGGTGTATAACGAATACAGCAGGTGGCTCAGAACACAGCCCTGTGGGGCTCCAGTGCTGAGGGTGAGACATGGTTGCCCAACCTTACCGCCTGTGGTCTCCCTGTCAGGAAGTTGGAGATCCAGTGACACAGCAATGGGCTGAGTGTACGAAGGATGAATGAATTTTTTAAAAAATATCAGATTTTTTTTTTTCATCCATTCATGTTTGCTCAACTACACTTGCAATTACAAGTAATAAAAATTACACAAATTCTACATTTTTCACTATTGTTGTATAATATAATTTGTCAATTTTCTAAATAATATTATTTTTTGATAATAATAGTTTTTAATGCTTTAAAACAAAATAATTGATTTCCCTGTGTTGTCTCCCATGTTACTCTGATGGATATCCCTATAAATACTACCACTGACTATTTCTGTAGTCACATGATCCTCAGGAAGTAGCAGATATTTTTGGAGGGTAATGTTGTACAAGCTGCAATGGCCTGGCAAGCTGTCCAGGGTGTACTCTGCCCTCGCCCAAAGTCCGCCGAGATGGGCACCCCACCCCCAACCCTAATTAGGATTAAGCACTTCAGAAAATAAATGAATAAATGAATGTTCTACAAGAAGCAGAGTAAGTATCACTCTTCAGTCTACTCTTTTTCAGCCTTTTAGAATGGCTCACTGATGTGGTAAAGCATCAAACATCCACTCTGTTACACTATTTTATTGTTGAAACTGATAATTATTTGCAAATTTTTAAATATTGTTAATAAATATGTTATAAGTCTTCCTTATTGTTACTTATCCCATGAGTAGTTAAGGCTAACTTTACCCAAAAATAACACCAGAAATTGGCCCCTAACCAGGGCACTCAAAGTTAGAATACAGCTGACAGTTGAATGATTAGATCGGTATAATTTGAAATAGAATTATCTGATGGTTTTGCCCTGTGTTTGTGTACGTGGCCTAACAAATAGATGCTATAAGAACTTTCTTTAATGTGACTAATGACCTTCTATCCTAGTATTGCTGTATACAGAACATGTATCCACTAGAGTCATTGCAAATTGTGATAACATTCTTTTGTTTTAGGCAATATGTTGTTGGGCAGAGAAATGCCAGACAGGGCAGAAGGAGGCTATAGAATGAAATTGAACAACTGAAGGCCTTATTGAGGAAGGAAAATAGAAAAAAGGAAAATACAAAAAGAAGTGTCAGCGCGTGACAGGGGGGAGGAAAACGCCACGTTCTACAGTGAATGCATTGCTCTGCCATCAAACAGTTAACAACACCATGAGAGGAAGGTTGAAGAGATTCAATAAGTCCATTTTGGTGGGTCACATTAACAAGCAACCTTACATACTGGAATGCTGTACACTGTAGCTGAACAGTCACCAGTGACTTTCTGCTCCATCTCACCCTCATGGGATCACTGCATGATCCCCCAGCTATACGAGTCCACCTCAACCCTGTGTTAAATGAGGTGGGAAAGAAACCTAGTGAACAATTGTCTCCATGTATTCTGCGACTGCCCTGCGACTCAGTATAGACAGAAGGGCAACTTTTATCTTCTGTTAAAAGAGCCTTTTAAGAAAGGCTACAAAGAAATCACCTGGAACTTTTTTCAGGCTAGCCATGGAAAGGGGGCTCCAGATGGCATTGGGGATACCGTTAAAAGGACAGTTGACAAAATTTTCTGCCATAGAGGGGATATCCCCAACACAGAGGCCATGTTCAAACATTTAAAAAACATAGGGACATCAGTGGAACTTCTCTTTGTAAAAGATGTTGAGAGGAAAGTCCAAGAAATGAGAAATGTGCACCGACTCATGCCAGTCAAAGGAACAATGAAAATAAACCAAGTCATCAGTTTCTCTCCAGGGACAATTAAATATTGGGACATAACTTGCCTTTGCCATGCAGACAAAGGCGTTCTTGACTGTGGGTACTATGGGTTGAAGGAGGTAAGCCTGGGAAAAGAGGTAGCCCCAGGCAGCCCCCTGATGAACCGCCATGGCCTGAGGTCATCAAGCGAGAAAATATTGGGCAATGGTGCATAGAAAGATATCAAGGTGAAATGTAAGCATAACAATGGAATCAACAAGTTCTACTGGCCAAGTCGAAGAGAGGACATCAGCTGGTTCAGGAATGACCACGTTGTGTGCCTCATGAGCATGCCACAACCTGTAAACAAAAGTCCACTTAGACAAAAAAGGTGTGGAATTTAATAGAAAAACAAATGGGTTAACAGTGAAAACAGTAAACTGAAAATGTTCCTGATTTTTATGTTGGGATGATTAATTTGTTTTAGGGTGAGGGTGGTGTGATATATATATATATATATATATATATATATATAAATATATATTTTTTTTAAGCGCATTTTTTAAACGAAATGTATTGTTATATGCACTGTTGTAATGTCCACCCTGTAACATGTTGTCTACCCTGTTACCCTAGTGTTTTCTATATTAATGAAATAAAACTGAATAATATTTTGCTTGACTTTGTGGTAACTAGTATAACTTTTACTGAGCCAATAAAGGACATTTTGGGTCATAGAAAATGTAAATATCACAATGACTGTGCATTCAAAACATTTATTAATAAAGATGAGATTGTTCCATAACAGGGTGGACATTTGACCCATGTTGCATAATGTTTGATAAATTATATTATTGTAATTCAACATCCTGACCTGGAGCAATATAATTTTCTTGTAGTTTAATAAGCCCTCCTTCAGATGAAATGATAAATTCTTGCAAAGTTAATATTATAATATTTTTAAGAAAGTCACAACGCTGAAATGACACCAAAGTGTAGGAATGACTCTTGTATCACATTACACGTCCTCAAGCACAGAGCTCCGTTTAATATTATATGACAGGGTTGCCAGGTTTTCTTATAAATCGAACAAAAAACATCCAATAAATCAGATCAATAGTATATAAAACCATTTGAGAAAGAGCTTCTTGGTTTCCACGAAAATATTTGCACTGGGGCTGATTACAAATGTTTTAAGCCACTGCTTTTATTTTCATAAAATAAGTCACCCAAGCTGCTCCAATCAGGACATTTTTGCGGAGAAAGGCACCAATGTTGCATGTGGAGCTTTCTTTACAGAGTATACATGCATATGTCTGGCTACCTGAAATTATTTCTGAATAGATTAGACAACTGCGATGGCCTGGCGAGCTGTCCAGGGTGTACCCCGCCCTCGCCCAGAGTTGGCTGAGATGGGCGCCAGCCTCCCCGCGACCCCTAGATTAGACAAGCAGGAATTGTGAGTTATTTGTCCTCTAGTCACAATTTTTTATTTTCTCTCCAGATTTTGAAAACAAACTTTTCACATCAAACAAAAACAGCAGCTGAGTTCAGATGAACCCCAGGTTTGGAAAACCACGTTCAAATCAGTTGAAATGATCCAAACCGATGGCTAAGGCAGAATCCGGTCCACACCATAATCTTACTCACTTACTTACTAATTTGCTGAACTGTTTAATCCTATAAGGGTCACAGGAATGCTGGAGCCTATCTCAGCCGACACTGGGTGAAGGCGGGGTACACCCTGAAACACTTGCCAGGCACTTGCAGGGCACACACATACACACACATACACACACAAAACCATTCATACTCAAACTCATTTTACAAAATTAGCCTATTGTGCATGTTTTTGGACTGTGGGGGACCAGAGGTAGCCTACTCAAGCACAGGGAAAACATGCAAACGCCACACAGAAACACCTGAGCTCGGGACTCGAACCCAGGATGTTCTTACTTTAAAGCGGACATGCTAACCACTAGAGCACCATGTCACCTCACACCATAATGTATAGTTTAAAAGCAAAATGAAGTTACAGTACTTTATCAGACTGGGGACTTCATTGTGCAGCTGTTTTTTTTTTGTGGAAAATAAAAATAAGTATATTTATTCCAGAGTATGATCTACTGAGTTGCCAACAAGTTTTTGCGAGATCGCAGACTAGTGCACTGATGACTACAGGTTACTTTTTTCTTGTCAAACTGCTTAACTCAAGTTGATTTTGGTCCTGCTATCATGATACCAGAGCAACTGAGCATACTGACATTTCTCACAATGTTCCCCATCCATGGTTAATGCATGAAGAAAAGACCCATGACTCCTACTGCTTGGCGTAATGAGTAAGTAAACTGCAGTTGTTTTTGGGGCTCTACAAAATTTAGTCTTTTTTGTGCTGATAAAGAAAATAAAATTTGTATTAAAATCAAAGACCATGTTAGGAAAAACACATCACAACCACTGTTACAGGGGCAGTGGTGGCCCTGTGGTAGGGTGCTGGATTACTGATCCCAAGTTCGGGGATCAGTATCACCGGTATCACCACTATCAATGGGTTGTCACTGCTGTCTCCCCAGTGCAGCTAACTGGGTTATCAAATGTAGGTCATGTAAAAGAACCATTGCTGATTTTCATCAGGAGTAGGCTGCATAGCCGTCAGCATGTTTCTGCCCTGCGATGGCCTGGCGAGCTGTCCAAGGTGTACTCTGTCCTCGCCCAGAGTCAGCTGGAATGGGCGCCAGCCTCCCCTTGACCCCAATTAGGATTAAGCGGTTCAGAAAATGAATGAATGAATGAACCACTGTTACAGTAAACTGATCATCTCAGGTGAGAAGTGATGAAAAAAGCCAAGATTTTTTAATGCAAATCAGCTCAGTATTATTTAGTTTGTGGCTGTGGATTTTATTTTATGTTTTTTTGAAGATTTTAAGTTTAATGACTGAATTTTCACAGAGAAAGTCTTATGAGAATTGTTGTGTATTTTTTATTTTTTTATTTATTTTTTTTTAGGATTGAATTATTATATATTATATTATATATAGGATAAAATGAATGCCTAAATGAACAAATTATGCCCAAATTATTGGTTATTTGTTTTAAATTCTACAAAGTAAAACTTTTGTGTTACACGATACATAGGAATTTAAGCATAATGTATGAGGTCTCAAATAAGAAAAAAAAATGGATTTACTGAGGTAATACATAATGCAAAGTTAAATCAAATATATACTAAATACTATGACACGTTTCAAGGTGATAGCTACACTTTAATTTCTCAACATTTTATCACTGACCCCTGATTGTACCCCTTAATCATGATTCTGACCATTACAATAAATCCAGCCTCATGGACAACTATTCTGAATCCACACCCTATTCACAAACCTGGTAGCTCTGTGAGTGTGGCTCAGGCTCCACTGAACACTGAAAAAGACAAGGGAAGACTGTGACAAACAACCCTCCCAATGAGGGGCACTACTCCAGAAACTTCACACCGTGGTGTCCTGGGTCTCTGGGTGCTGGCCTGGAACTTGGGGTAGGCCCAGGAGAGACCTTCAGCATTGGAGAACTTGGCAGTGGTGTAGTAGGACTCCACATGGGACTCAGTGCAGCACTCAGCATAGGAGAGGAATCCAGCCCTGAAACACACCCAGAGGAATCTTGCAGCACACAGCACAGTAACAACATAAAAAAAGTTCAGCAGTTAAAAAAGGTTTAGCCATAAACTTGGTTTCATTATTACCCAAATGTCGCAAATGTACATACTTTCCTTTACAAAGTCACAACCAGAGAAAATAGCCTTCCTCTTAACACAATGGTTCAACAGAAAGTGAATGTGCATCATGAAACAGAGATGCCCTACCCAATATTGGTTTACACAGAAAATCATCTGGAATATTCATTATTATACACAGGCTCATTAACACTAAATAAATCATTCTCAGATAACAATCTCAGCTCTTCAGTATCTGAATGTTCTCCACTAAGCAATGCTTTCTCCACAAAGCCATAATCATAGTGGACCTTACATTCAGTTTGAAAAATTGCTCAGCAGTTCAGACCCTCATTGGCCTCCCCAGGGTACACAGGGATGGAGGCTGCCAGGTTGGCCTCCACAGGCTGTTAAGAAACTTGTGGTGCTCTGGGGTTAAGACTGCCCCGTTACACTCCACAGCATGAAGAGAGTACTGGGGGCTCCTCAAGAAGATTTCCACAGGGTTCCTCTGGCCAACCCCTGGATGGTCTAGGAGGAAGAGAGTCTGCCCGCCAAATGACATAGCCCTTAATCACCTGGGGTAGCTGTTGCTGGGAGAAGGAGCTTCTCCAGACTCCTTCCATCTCCTGATGCTGGCAGAGCAGTCTGTCACACCACTGTGAAAGACAGAGGCAAGTATTCAGAACAAAAACTTCATTTATTCCCAGATCAGCGCATATTCTTCCTGCACTTGTGTGGGTTTCCTCTAGGTACTCCTGTCTCCTCACACAGTCCAAAGACATGCACATTATGCTAACTGGCTGTTCCAAATTGCCCCTAGATGCGAGTGTAAATGGTTGTGTGTGTTGGTCCTGCAATGGTTTGGCAAGCTGTTCAGGGTGTATCCCACCTTTAATCCGGGGTCAGCTGTGATTATTGTTTCTTTGTTTTCTTATATTAATGGATTGCAGTTTAATTTAAACTGTGTATTAATCAGAAATTGTTGGTCTCTTTTTATCTGTTGTGTCAGATAATTTGATATACAGTATACATTATACCTGTATATGGAGTATAATTTCTATTTAAAATATATTCAAATTAAAAGTATTCTTTTGAGTTTAATATTTGTAGTCATTATAAAACTTATTAATGATGTGCACAAATACAGCACACACACACACACACACACACACACACACACACACACACACACACACACACACACACACACTGGGGTTGGGTGAGGATGGAAGACATTGAAGAAACTGTACCCTGATAGATTTTTTTTTTTAATCATATAGTTTCAAGGAGACTTGAAACATCTTGAATACAATATTTTCATATATTTAATAAAAAATATATTGGTTCTAGATATGAATATTCCAGAGCTTTTCTCAGCAACATTTTTCATGCTTCATACATATCACTGTTTCAGTGCCAGCTTATAACTGCTGTCATGGCAGACACAGGACAATTCACCAAGAGGCCCAGCTTCCAAATCAAAGAGCAGTTTTATTCCATCAAAACAGCAAATTCTTTCGCAGTTCACACAAAAGTTTAGGAACACGTTATTAAGTCAGAGTGGAAATTCGCAGTTCAGCGCCGCTACAGGATGGGAATTCGAAGACACAAAAATTCGCTCAAGGCCAGTATTTATACCATTGAGATTCACCAGTGTGAGTCTTAATGGTATAACCACCATTATTTCTCAGCTCCAGAGAAAGATTGTTTACATCAGGTGGTGTTGACATTATGTGGTAGGTCTTGGGCGGACTTTTGGGCAGCTTTTTGTATGCACAAATCATCATTAAACAGTTCAACTACATTTTAATACAAATTATCATTATTTAACATCAATCAAACACCAATCAAAATTAATCTCATACAAATCATATTTAATACAATTCATTAAATCATCTCTAATACAAATCATCTTTAATAAAAATCATCGTTCTTCTTCTACACTGCTGAATTAAGAAATCATAAAAATGATAACTAGATGAGATTAAACACTATAGAGATAGAGACCTAACGTTTAGATGAAACACATTTTTTCCTACCACATTTGAAATGCAGTTGGTCGCCTGATTAGATCTGACACAGCAAAATAGCTGAGTGGATTGAAATCTTTACAGCTGTTCAGTTACACTGCTGTGGAGAGACAATGATGGCTAAATTAAAAACCAGTGACAGTCGCAAAGCACTGTAATGGAATAGTTAGCATGAAATTGAACAGTATTAACCAGGACAAAGAGCTGGACTGTAATTAATAGATCAAATCAATTAGCATCACTGTAACTAGCATGAAGAGGAGAAAATTATGTTAAATTGAATCACTGACTGTCAGTGAAAGAAAACTAAAAACTCACCACTTCAAAAAGCCCTACATCCACCCAGTTAAAGAAAGGGAGGTAGGAATCAAGACATTAACAGAGACTTCAGCAGCTTGTTTGGCTTTATTTACATTACCTACAATGCTGCATGACTATCTGCTGAAAATGTTGTAGAGGAAATTATCCTTCGCCATATTTACTGCTAAAATGCTATTCCTCTTTTAATGTGTCCTTGTCCTGTTCTCTCCCCTTGAGATAGTGGAATGTCCCATGTGACGAGATAGACCACTTGGCCATTCTGTACTTTTTTCTCTCTGTCCAATGAAATATAAACTCTGTGATGATGCTACAGAGAGGGGCGCTAGCACCCTGGGAAATCCTACCCACAGAGCTTTACACACTGCTTCTGGGTTGTAAAATATCTTTAACTTTCGCACTAATGCCATCATTAACACAATTATACTCATTCTTTTGCAGAATGTTAACTAGCTAAGGCTAGTTTCTACCAAACTCCAGTGTCATATAGCTGCAGTGCATTACAACACAATGTACCTTTACTAGATTCAGGCTGCAGATGTCATACACTAAAACAGAGAACATGGTGTGTAATGTTGATTAATCAACCAAGGATACGCCGTCCCTAATTCCCGTTAATAAAGTCAACATCAAGAGCCTCAGGGAATTCTGGTAGCTGGGTCACATAATAACTAACACAGTGAACTCTTCACGAGCAGTGCGTTCAAGAATCGCTTCCGCCTATCAAAAGTAGGGAAAAAAGAAACGCTTTCTGACTGACAAAGAGATCTATATGTCCACACGTATGAAAGTACTTACAGCTCGCGTGAGATCTCACCTGCTCTACCGGATACAAGCGTATGATTTGTCAGCTGCAGGGCTTCAAAGACTCGAAAATGTATGAAATGGCTTTTTAAGGAAGATGGTGTCAGGTGTCTATGCTAGGACATGTCTATGCCCCTTGCAGCCAGTGTAAAAGGGAGTGGATCCAGCAACGTGGGTTGAAGGATAAATCAGCTGCGCTTATAAAATATCAATGTGTGTTGCCCTGCGATGGTCTGGCAAGCTGTACAGGGTGGACCCTGCCTTTGTCCAGAGTTGGCTGAGATAGGCTCTAGTGTCAATCAATCAATCAATTAAGCAATCAAATAATTAATTAATTAATACTTAGCAAGGTATTCTTTTAACAAAATATTACTGTAGCTTGCCTGAAAAGGTGTTTTGAAAGGGGCTAAGGTAGGAAAGACAACAGATTTAAAAAATTATTTAAACAAAATTGAATTCAGCTGGACTATTTTTTCCCCACACAATATTGTTCAGCTTGTGAAAGTAATTGCTTTTCAATAATTGTTTTGTACATATTATATTACTTTAAGGCTACAGTGTGTAAGGTTTAGTAATATCCAGCAGCATCTTATGGTGCGGTTCCAGATTGCAGCCTACTGAAATTTCATTCCTGGCCCCCTCACCTTCAAAGCCTGTATGGTTCTAGGTTACTGTAGAAACGTGGGGATGCAAGATGGCACCCTCTATGAGAGGGGACCCACTTTACATGTAAATATAAACAGCTTATACTTAGGTTCCAAAACCTTGATTATAGTTTAATGAAAACATATTCATTGATGATATACTTAATTAATGCTAATAGATTATCCAAAATGTTACACACTGTACCTTTATGTAAGTGACTGGATTTGATAAATCTGGATAAAGATACAAAGGGTTTTTTCTTCTTACTTTAAGTTTGAACACATCCAGAATGCTCTGAAGCACAGAAGCCCAGTGCTTCATGACTTATTTTGTGATGTGAGAGGATATCACAAGTATTTTCCTCCCTCTCAATTTCACCAAACTCCCAGCCACTTTACAAGGCTCTGAACATGACCTGGCTCATATGTGAACTATTAAGATCTCCATAGCCAAGTGTCCCTCAAGTGAACAAGACTCAATGACTGAGACTTAAGCCACTACTCAGCTCTTAGGTGAAATTGTGTTTGCGGCTCATTGCATGCGTTGCCTCAGGCGAGTGTTTTGCCAATGCGTAATTTATGAGGCTCTTCACATTGTTTCCTTCTGTGTGTTATTGATGTCACTCAGTGCCAGAGGGTTTTGGACTAATAAATCAGAAAGGGGGCAGAAAACATGCCTTGAACAGCTGGATTTTTTATTATATAATGTTATTTGCTCTGTTCGGACTGCTTGAAGGATCTCTTGTGATCTCGTAGGAGTTTAAAAGTAACAAAATTATAAAGGCAGGCATGTAAAAGCAAAGTTAGAACACAGAGAGCTGGTAAGCCCCATTATAAATGGTTGCATGTAAGTATATTGGGCACAGATATTCGGACAGTGTCTTGATATCACTTTCAGTGAACTGCATCTAATTAATGTAATTGTGCATTATTTCACCAATGTGCTATAAACACCTGGGGAAAAAAACTGAGCTAACATTGAAATTACATATTTGTAGGTATAACGAAAAAAGAATTGTAATAGCCAAGAATACATCATTATCAGTTAATGGTGATGGTTTGTCTGAACACCAGCAAATTTATATCAAATAATTAGTTTAATAGCTAATAAATGCCCCAGCCCACACTGAAGGGAAAGCATACATATTCAATGTATTTATATGTTATAGTTAATAATTACCAAAATATGGGAAAATACAGACATGACCCCCTTTTTTTTTGCCCAGGAGTGTACTGTATATTGACTGATATTGACATGTACACAAAAAAAAAGGACAAGTGCTGGGGTGGCACTTTTTACAATGTCACATTGAAGCAGCCTTAATGTTTCTTTCACTGATATGGTTAGCTGAAAGCCTGTCAAAACTCATTTCTGATTTAAATGAGCTAATCGATTTTCTCTACTGACAACTCAGTGCATAGATATGGATATATTTCCTGTTACATCACTGGCCTTCCAGAGGAAAGCTAGTTTGGATGATGGGGTCATGGAAAAGAATGACTTCCCTGTAGTAAAATTATATGAATACATTTGTACTTACTTATATGCTAGTGTTTTTGTATGCCGTCAGTATTCAGACTACAAAATGTATGCATAAAGAGTAAATTGTTTTTGGTATTCAGTGATTTTATTATGTGAGTTCTGATATTGATATATATATATATATATATATATATATATATATATATATATATATATATTGTATGTTGGGAAAAATAACAGTACTAAAATTTCATCCC